>MU759540.1:28647-133825 GCA_026770625.1 Nicotiana glauca | reverse complement strand
GCCTGAACTACGTTTGACTTGATCCCGAAAGGGTACGTAGGCAGCCTCTCTGAGGTTCAGTCACAACAAAAGAAAAATCCAAAAAATCCCCAAGAATGAAACTGGGGCAGAAGTTATGGTTGTTGCAAGAAATATGATTCCGAAAGTTGTAGTTTTGAACCCACGTTGAATTATTTTGAGCCTTTATACCCTCCTTTCTAAATTCCATCCAAAAGCCCGCATTACGATCCAAGGAAAGACCGTCTGACCAGTCTTTGAGAGATGCCAAGTCAAGCGAGCAAAGGTGAATTACATTAGGGGCAACACTCCAGTACAAATAAAGGAAAATGAAGAATTAGAGAGTCATGATGATGAGAACCACCACGGGTACCTCAAGATGAGAGAAATCAAAATGAGAGAGTCTTATTGGTGAAAACCTTCATGGGCACCGTAAGGCGACAGTGAGTTGAGAAAAAAAAATTATCAAAATTAGAGAGGCTTAATGGTGAAAACCCTATGGGCACCACAAGTCAACTAAGGATGATGGATCAGATTGGGCAAATGGAGCATTGAAGATCGGTTTCACAGCGGAAAATAGCAACAAGAGCTGAACATCAGATTTCCTAAACAGAGTAGGTTGCATGTGCATGTCAAGGTAGCTAGAGTCGGTATCCACATCCAATGGGTCGATACTCTGTAGGTTTCTTGTTAAGAATTGTCTCTTTCCATTTTCCTCCATTCTATTCTTCCCACCTTGTTTTTTCTCCCTCTTCTTGAGTCTGTCTGGTCATAACAAGTGAGAAATGACTTCAAAATTTGCTACCAAGCTTTCCAATTGCACAAAATGGGAACTGGCCAGCACATCAAATTGTCATAAGTCAGGAAATAACATCAGACATGATTGGGTTTCCAGCAGTCAATATGCTTTGGGGATCCTTGGGAAATACAAAGACTCGATATACAAACAACACAACAAATGAAAGGCGAGGGAAAACAAATCAAAAGAATTCCCCGTGATAGGATTGACAAAGGATGGTACACCAATGACAAATCTTCCAAAAAGAAATCAAAGTTATCATTGCTAGAGATGGAACAATAGACCTCAAGGGCAAGGCCGGTGGTTAAGATCAGAAAAGAGTAACATGTGCACCGAAGTTGCTAACAATTAAAATGATTTGGGGTTCATGTAAGACACAAAGGTTGGTAAGTGTCAATTCAGGAGCAATACAACAAATAGAAGTATGGGGATTCGAACGGAGAAGAGGTATATTCTGACAAAGGAAGCGGTCAGTCAAGGAATGATTAAGGTCGTCGAATGGAAATCAAAATGAAGGAACAACAGACCTCAAGGCCAAGGCAAGTGGTTAGGGCAAGAAAGAACAGCATATACACAGAATGGGGGCAATGGACATGCTTTGGGATTCATGTGAGACACAAAGGTTGGGGGAGGTGCCAGTTCATGCAATGCAAATAGAGGATATGGGGTCTGAACAGAAAAATGGTGTTTTATGTGATAAGGACGACAAAGAAAGGGGTTAGTCCGTAAACAACCAAGGTCTTCAAGTGGAAATCAGTCATCACGGGAAGCAGATGGAGCAATCTCCCTCAAAGATCAAGGCCACAAACCAAACACCACATTTTAAACTGACAAGATTTTTCTTTGATTGAAACAGGGGCAGAAAGTTTTCGTTGGTGTCGGAGAAATTATCCTNGCATGTTTAAGATAGGATTCAATTAGAAGTTTTCAGGACCCTCCTGGATAATGGGATGTAGTTTCAAGGCCTGGTTAGATAATAAGATATAGTGGAAGTTGTACCTTCAGTAGATATACCCCTTCTGGATAATGGGGAGTAGTTAAGACCTCTTAGATAACAAATGTAGTGGGAGTAATACCTTTAGAAGATATAACTTAGGTTCGTAATTGATAAGAGTTATCAGGACCCTCATGGATAATGGGATTTAGCTTTCAAATTCTTCGTGATATCTGGTAACACGATTCAATTAACACTAACAGTTGTACCCAGCTACCAAACTGGGGCAAAAAATTTTCTTTTTTTGTCTATTTTGTTGCAAGTAGGAGCCCACCTGGAGAACAAAGGAATATTTTTCAAGCTTCAGCAAGCAGGAGCCCACCTGGAGAACAAGGGAATACTTTTCAAGTTCAGCAATCAGGAGCCCACCTGGAGAACAAGGGAATACATTTCAAGTTTCAGCAGTCAGGCACCCACCTGGAGAACAAGGGAAGTACAATTCAAATTTTAACTTTCAATTCTTTATATTTGATAACATGTTGCACCCAGCTACCAAACTGGGGCAGAAAATTTTCTTTGTTTGTCTATTTTGTTGCAGTCAGGAGCCCACCTGGAGAACAAGGGAATACTTTTCAAGTTCAGCAATCAAGAGCCCACCTGGAGAACAAGGGAATACATTTCAAGCTTCAGCAGTCAGGCGCCCACCTGAAGAATAAGGGAATAGCATTTCAAGCTTCAGCAGTCAGGAGCCCACCTGGAGAACAAGGGAAGTGCAATTCAAATTTTAACTTTAAATTTTTAATATTTTATAGCATGTTGTATCCAATTACCAAACTGGGGCAGAAAATTTTCTTTGTTTGTTTCTTTTGTTGAAGTCAGGCGCCTACCTGGAGAACAAGGGAATACATTTCAAGTTCAGCAATCAGGAGCTCACCTGGAGAAAAAGGGAATACTTTTCAAGTTTCAGCAGTCAGGCGCCCACCTGGAGAACAAGGGAAGTGCAATTTAAATTTTAGCTTTTAATTTTTAATATTTGATAACATGTTGTACCCAGCCACCAAACTGGGGCAGAAAATTTTCTTTATCTGTTTATTTGGTTGCAGTCAGGAGCCCACATGGAGAACAAGAGAATACTTTTCAAGTTCAGCAATCAGGAGCCCACCTTGAGAACAAGGGAACACATTTTAAATTTCAGCAGTCAGGCACCCACCTAGAGATTAAGGGAAGTACAATTCAATTTTAGATTTTAATTTTTAATATTTAATAACCAGTTGTACCCAGTTACCAAACTGGGGCAGTAAATTGTTTTTATTTATTTTGTTGCAGTTAGGAGCCCACCTGGAGAACAAGGGAATACTTTTCAAGTTCAGCAATCAGGAGCCCACCTGGAGAACAAGGAAATACTTTTCAAGTTTCAGCAGTCAGGCGCCCACCTGGAGAACAAGTTAATCAGGAGCCCACCTGGAGAACAAGGGAATACTTTTCAAGTTCAGCAATCAGGAACCCACCTGGAGAATAAGGAAATCAGGAGCCCACCTGGAGAACAAGGGAATACATTTCAAGCTTCAGCAGTCAGGCGCCCACCTGGAGAACAAGGGAATACATTTCAAGCTTCAGCAGTCAGGCGCCCACCTGGAGAACAAGGGAAGTACAATTCAAATTTTAACTTTAAATTTTAATATTTATAACATGCTGTATCCAGTTACCAAACTGGGGCAGAAAATTTTTTTTGTTTATTTATTTTGTTGAAGTTAGGAGCCCACATGGAGAAAAAGGGAATACTTTTTAAGCGTTGCAGTCAGGAGCCCACCTGGAGAACAAGGGAATAATTTTCAAGCGTCAGCAACCAGGAGCCCGCCTGGAGAATAGAGACACATATTTCAAATTTCAGCAGTCAAGCATCACTCGGAGGAATGGCAAAACATCGCCAACCACAGTTCGCGGCAACAACAAGGATTCCATCGGAAGAATACAAGTTCAAGGCAATACAAGAGCAAGTTTGAAGACATAGATAAGACCTTTTTTTTTTGTAATTCATAGATCATAGCTTAGGCTAGCTTCTTTTTATTTTTAACGGTGTAATAAGGGGGTTCAGTAAGCATCAGCAGTGAAATCACAACTTCATGGTAGTCCCAACTACAAGACATTCCCGAACTACACTGACCTGATTCCTTTTTAGCCAAGGATATGTAGGCAACCTCAGAAGCAGGGTGCGGTCAAATTTTTTCAAAATGCTTCCCACGGAGTGTTCAAACGGGCAAAAATCGCTCGTATACGCTCATTTTATCTTTGCACAAAAACTCTTCGCGTTTCCGAGCAAAGAGGAGCAGCTGTGAGCACGTGATTTTTCCCCTATATGAATTACTCCCACAATTTCAAACAAAATAAAGTTCTTTTCATTATTCACAATTTCGTGGATTTTGTTGCATTTTCAGTTAATTGTTCGTATTTTGTCTATGCATCTTAATTCATAAAAAATACAGAAATATCTTGCATTTTGCATTTAGGATATAACTTTGCATTTTAGGATTAATTGAAAAATCAATTGTTTTATAAAATGGAAAAATCACAAAATAGTTTATTTTTACACTTTTAATTTTTTTCAAGTAGTTTTTCTTTTAATTAATTGTGATAATTATCATGTAGGTTTAAGTAGTGTTATTTTAGGTTACTTAGGTTCTAGGGATCAATTTAAATTTTAGTTTAATTTTGAAAAAAAAAAGAGAAAAGAAAAGAATTTTTAAAAAAATTGAAATTGGAAAAAAACGAAAAAAAGGAAAGAAAAGAGAGCAAAATCAAGAAGGAAGTTGTTTGAGCTAATACAATTCTTAACCCAAGCCCAACTATAAGTCTGCCCTTACCCAACTTCCCAAGCCCAAACGATTTTCCTCCCCCAGCACCCGCCCCATTCGGCCCAGATACCATCCAGACCCAACTCGATCTCTAATACACATGCGGACAGTCATACAAGACCCAAAAAATCACAAAATCCCTAAATCTAACGCGCACTGTTCTTCTTCTTCGAAGAACACGTGAACCAAACCCCAAATTCCGTCCAAATCCATGGTGAGTGAGCATCAATCCCTGACCCACGCGTTCTTCTATCGCTCTTCTTGCTGTTTGCTAACGGATTTCTAATGTGAGATTCTCCTCCCCTCTCACTCGCTCGATTTATATGTGTATCACAATTGGAAGGTTCTAGAGGCAGATTGGCTGGATGAGTGTGAGGCGTTGGATTGATCTCATTCAATCCGAGCCCCATATTCATCAGGGATTCGTTTTCAAATAGGGCTAGTTCCAATTTTGAAGGGGGAGAGAAATATTTCAGAGGTGGAGAGATTTTTCGGAAAGGAACTTGAGAGATTTTTGGGGAAAGATTTTTGGAAAAAATGTTTTCTTTTCTTTCTTCAGTTTTATCGGTTCTTTGATTTCTGATAATAGAACAATACAAAAATCAATGAGGGTACTGATTTTTATTTCATGTCGATTAGTGTTTAGAGCTCTTTTTGAAACCTCTAGAGTTCATTTTTCTGATTATAATTCTGGATTTTTGAGCAAAAAATGGAAGTCGTTTGAGAAGCTCGAGTCTGTTGCTGCTCGCGGTTTGATTTTCAGCTGCTGTTTGTTTTTTGTTCAATCTCAGTTTTGGGCTAGTTCAGTGCTTCGATTTCAGGTTCTTTGACTGATTCTTCCTCTTATTTTACTCTTTGGTGTTATTAAAGTGTGAGGAGGGCTTAGGATAAGCCAGCAGGATTGGTTTGAGTTTCTAAAAATGTTTAAGTTCGAGTGTTAATTAAAGAATAGTGTTGGTTTTGGGTTGACAATGAGTCTGAATGAATTCCCTCCCTGATGTGTAAATATGTTCTATTTTTGTTTGTGCGTTCAAATGTCATACAATCCTGAGTCTATCTGATTTCGACAGGCTTGATTGAAGTAAGATTTGGTTTATTATTTCATGGTTAACTAAAGTATGTCATATTACTGCTGAAAGAAGCTCGACCAGTCCCTTTGACATTTTTCACAAAGTATTCCGGTCAGTATTGGTTGATTTGCACTGGTTCGAACAGCACAAGCATATCTTTAGGTTTAAATGAATCAAATCCATGATATTTCGCGGCTGTAGACATATTCTGTGAGCTCATTGATATTTTTGTATATCTTAACTGTTGTCACGACCTTTATTGGATTAATATAGGTAGTTTAGATGCATATAGATGTTAGTGGAAAAGTAGTTCACGATTCAAACGTTAAATAACTTTATCAGCTCTTTCCGTTATTGTTTTAGATCTGTCGTTGTGGTTTGCACCAAGTTCATAATTGGATTTCCATGTGCTTTGCGTGTGTTTCTGTTCAAATCTGGTTAGTTGTGATAATGAAGATCGAATTTCTAGTTTCGTATTGTTGAAGCTTGAGAGCTCGATTTGCACTTGTTGTAGATCTCCGTGAGTCAAGCTTCAAATTAACCTTAAGTGTTTGTTGTTGTAAGTCCCTGCTAAGCACATCTGTTCATGTTGTATTCCATGGGCTTGATCGATAAAGGGAAGAAAAATTTTTGGGAATAGATTTTTAGAGAGGAAATTGTGACTTCTTCTTCTTTGTTTTCTTAAATTTCNTTTTTTTTTTAAATTTTTGGAAAAAAAAAAAAAAAAAAAAAAGAACAAAAAGGTTTCAGTTTGTTTTTATCGTTGAATTTCATTTTTTAGACCTTAGGTTATTTCAAAAATAAAAAAAAGATACTCTATTTTGCCTTTCTTCCCCTTCATTCCGGATTTTGACTCCAATATGGAATTTGATTGAGCGGAGTTTGTTTTGGGTCCATCGTCATTGTTGTTCGTCGTAGATTCCGGTCGAGGTTTCCTGTTCCTCGTTGATGATTCCGGCTGAAATCTTTTGTTGTAGATTCTTTTAATTTTGGCGCGAGTAATTCGCTGTAATTGTCAAAATTTATTAATTGAAGTGCTATTGAAAGGTATTTATTATCTCTTCTGCTTTGACTGGGATCTAAATATGAGTCGAGCATGAACTATAGTGGGTACAGGAATACATTTGGTTTGTTTCTTTCTGAAATAATCTAATCAAAGTAGTATTCGTCATGTTTAGTTGAAGCTCGAATGGACTATGTGACTATTAACGTGAGGGCAAACCTATCATATGTTAGTTTGTAGTTTTCATAAATGTTCCTGTTTGGTTAAATGAGGCTTGATATGAAATAGATGAGGGAATCTTCTTGAATATCTCTTGTTTACTGTCGTCTAGTCCCACTACTTGATAGTTTTGAACTGATACCAGTTTCTTGCCATAAGCAAATTTGTCGCAATCCTTTTGGTGCGAACTTAGTGCACTGTTCATCTCGTCTTTGTGTTCGGTTGATTCCTCAAGTTAGAATCCGACCGTAAGTAGTTGATTTGTGAATTTGGTATGCTGCTCGACGAGTCATTCTTATTGGATCAGGGTCTACAGTGGTGCTGAAACTAAATGGTTTTGCAGTTTGTATATGTTCAGATGTGATCTATTTTCCTGCGCTTGCTCGAAAGTTGTCTACCTCATTTCTGCTATAAGAATTTTGCTCTTTCGAGCTGCTGAAGCCGTCGATTTGAGAAGTAATTTGAGCCGATAATGTGCAGAACCATGGGACATTTGTTTAGACTGCTATCCCTGCTGAAAATCTACCTTGTTCGCACTGTTTGGGTAACATAGTTGCATAATTTTGAGTGTTAATTCTGCATTCAAAACCTGCCTTGTTTCGCACTGTTTGAATGCTTTGAGTTTTAATTCTGCCAATTCTCAGTTTCTGCATGTTGAGTGTCAAAAGACTGAAGTAAGTTTTTCAGCCTACATTTTGGTTAATTGGGATTTCTTCTTATTCTTTCTATCGGGGTTTAACTCATGAACAGAACTCATTTTATTGATTCACCATGTTGGTAGGCTTTGTTAGCTGTCTTGTGTTTCAATATTATTGTAACTAGTGTCAGCTTATTGTCTAATATCCATATACATATTATTGTTTGTAAACGAAATACTACCTACATATAAGAAATATGTTTTCTTTTTTTGCAGACACTCAGTTTATAAAGAGGTCTTTATTCAGTCTTTTAGTGTCATCACTGTGAATTGCTAGGACTATTCATTTGTGAGGTGGCCAGTTTAGTTTCATTATGAATAGGGGCAACAAATGGAATTCTTTTGAGCACTCGAATTTTAGTTGTGTCAACATATAATGTTGAAGTGTTGGAAGCTGAAATCTACATCAAATCATAAGGAATAATTTTGTAGCATAGGTTTAAGTTTTCGAGTTAAGTAGCGGGTTCAAATTAAGAGATTTATCCCTTTTGTTTGAATTCGGACTTAAATTTATATTTGTGAATTAATTGGCTGATAGAGACTAAATAAGGAATAGAAAAATTTAGCTTACTTTAGGATTGGCCTTTAATAATAAAAATGAGACGAGCCTCACCAAATCAAATATACAATTGCGGGCCCTCATTAATTACTTAATAAAAAAAATATTTAGAAATTCGGAACGGGTCGTTTAGCAAATATCACGGCCTTCCCAGAAGATAACAACGCGTTAGTCTCTTTAGACGCGATTTTAATAAAATTACATTCCTAAATACGGGTGTGCATTCCATGCGACCCAAATCCAAATCCAAAAACATTGAATAGGAATGTGTTGAGGATCCGGGTGCATTTCATGTGACGTGATCCGAAAACACGTTCTTAAACGACGTTCACTTTCTTAAATAAAAATAATAATTTTCAAAAAGCGGTAAATTACTTTAAAAATTGCACTATAGGTTTAACATGTATAGAAATCAAAATTTAGCCAAATATAGCAGTTGAGCGACCGTGCTAGAACCACGGAACTCGGGAGTGCCTAACACCTTCTCCCGGGTTAACAGAATTCCTTACCCGGATTTCTGGTTCGCGACTGTTAAACAGAGTCAAACCCTTTCCTCGATTCGGGATACAAACCGGTGACTTGGGACACCATAAATCTCCCAAGTGTCGACTCTGAATCTCTTAATAAACGAATCTCATTTCGATTGTCCTTTAAGTGGAAAAAATCCTTTTATTATATCCCTCATGGGCTGTAATAAAGCCGTAAAGCTCGAAAAAAGGAGGTGTGACAGTGTTCTTCATAAGGTGTGAACTTCTTACTCAAGTAATATATGGGTTGCTCCTTCTTCCCTGTCTCGTTATGTTGTCCCAAAACACATCCAAGGCTCCATCTAACATAGATAGATAGAGTAGAATAGGCCACCCCGACTGTGGCGGGACCAATACTAGTAGGGTGTATAAGTACTCTTTGAACTTGTCGAAGGCTCTCTAACAATCCTCTGTCCATCTTGTTTCTACATCTTTCCACAACATCTTGAAGTTGGGTTCACATATAACTGTGGACTGTGCTATGAAGCGACTAATATAATTGAGATGTCCTAGGAAGCTCATCACGTCCTTTTTGCTCCTAGGTGGTGGTAACTGCTGAATAGATTTGACTTCAGATGGATCTAGCTCGATCCCTCGACGATTGACAATGAATCCCAATAACTTTTCTACGGGAACCTCGCATGCACATTTTGTGGGGTTCAACTTCAAGTTGTACTTCCTTAACCTGTCAAAGAACTTTCTCAAGTCCACTATTTAATCTGCGGCCCTCTTGAATTTGATAATGACGTTATCCACATACACCTCTATTTCCTTGTGCATCATACTATGGAAGATAGTTGTCATGGCTCTCAAATAGGTAGACCCAGTATTCTTCAGACCGAATGGCATCATCTTGTAATAATACACCTCCCAAGGTGTGATAAAAGCTGTTTTCTCTACGTCTTCTTCTTCCATCCAGATCTGGTGATAAACCGTGAAGCAATCTACAAAAGATTGGAGTTCGTTCTTGGTACAAATTATCAATCAGGATGTGTATGTTTGGAAGTGGAAAGTCGTTCTTGGGACTTGCTCTATTTAAATCCCGATAGTTAACGCATACTCTGACTCTCCCATCTTTCTTCAGAACTGGCACAATATTGGCTAACAAAGTTGGGTACTCAACCACCCTGAGAACTCTGGCTTTGATCTGCTTGGTAACTTCCTCATTGATTTTCAAGTGAGCTTTCTAAATTTTTGCTTTACTGGCGGACACATGGGATTAGTAGGTAACTTGTGATCCACTATGGATGTGCTCAAATCGGTCATGTCATCATATGAACATGTGAAAATGTCCTCATACTCTTTTAGGAAATGAATGCACTTTTCCTTCTCTGTTGGCAACAAGTGAATGCTAATGCGAGCCTCCTTGAGGATCTCCGTGTCCCCTAAATTCACTACTTCAGTTTCGTCCAGATTGGACTTAGGCTTATTCTCAAAGTTTTCAGCATCCCTGACAATTTCCTCGTGTATTTAATCTTCTTCATATGAATTACTATTCTTATGTTAAATTGCCTTGTTACATGTCACAATCACCGGTTCATCAGGAAAAGTAATAATAACACCGTAGAAAGGAAAAGTGTAGAAAAATAGTAATGAATAATAAAGAGAAAATACGTTTGATTAAAATTAAACAATATCCAGTCAAGTGCAGCTCGATGAATTGAGCATTTATTTTGAAACAAGTAAGTCTTTAAACAAGATTACTGGAAATCTTAAATGCCTACAATAGCTATAGAAATAAAAATCTGCCAAGCTACCTAGGGACTCGTTGAACCCAAGACGATGTGGCGGTCCAGTTCCTGAGAACAGCTCCCTTCTTCACAGTCTAAATAGTGAGGCCTTCTTGCTCATCATCCTCCATTATGGCACTGCAGTCCATGTCTTCATCCTCCAAGAATATATTCTTCAACCCAGCTAATGCTTTCTCTTATGCAGTTCCCCATATTGTTTCAGCTTGGTGAAAAGCTTGGTCTAGACGTGGCATTAGTTTCTTGAGAGGGTAATACTTTCCGTGCCATGGAGGCGACCAATTATTGTATTCTTGCCATGTGTACTGATATCCGAGCCTAAAGGTAGCACCATGACCCTTCAACCATGTTGGTTTGGTGATACCCTGGAGATTCTTACCCAGCCCTTGTCGGGTTCATATCCAGACCATGCCAATATGCTTTCTATTTTACTTCTCCACCATTTATCTTTCTTGACGGCATTGACACGTTCACTATGATTATAGGTTTCCCCTTCTAGCCTTTTTCTATATCCAATATCTGGGATGGTTTGACTAAGTGTAAATGGGGTTACTCCCATCTCCATGAATGATAACCTCCTGAGGATTCCATTCGAACTCACGGCTTAATGTGGTATGCAAGGCACGGCCCCAATGATATGGATCCATGGTCGGTCTAACAGAATATTTTATGAGGCCAGTATGTCGAGTACCTGAAACTCGATTTCGAACAAAGTTGGCCCCATCTGCAAGCAAAGATTGATTTCCCCGATTGTGACCCTTTGAGACCCATTGAAAGCTTTCATGTTTATGCTTCCTACCCGTATTTCATGAAAACTTTTGTCCAACCTTTTTAGAGTGTACAACGGATAAATATTGAGGCTTGAATCTCCGTCAACCAAAACCCTGGCAATGAAATTGTCTTCAAATTGAACTGTAATATGCAATGCTCGGTTGTGATTCAAATCCTCGGGTGATAGCTCATCTTTGTGGAAGTTGATCTTATGACTTTCCAGTACTTGCCCTATCATATTGTCCATCTCTCTGCCAATAATGTTATTAGGTACATAAGCTTCTCTCAGCACTTTCATTAAAGCGTTCTTATGCGCCTTTGAATTTCGCAACAATGATAGGATGGATATCTGAGCTGGGGTTTTGTTTAGATGGTCAACGATAGAATAATCCTTTGCTTGTACTTTCCTCCACACATCTGGCCCTATTTTAATGACAGACTACCTGGTAGTGGCATCCTTACTTAGTCCTCCTAAGTGTTCGGGTGTATGGACTCTTCCAGTCCTAGTCGTTCCGTGTGCGGCATCAGATTCCTCTATCTTTACCTTCCCTTTTTTGATGAGCTTTAGAAACATAATCCTAGGGTATTGCTTTTGATCCGAAAGGAGGTGTGGTTGATACTGTCACTCTGAAAGGTGTGACCACTTCTACTTCAAATAGAGCGGGGGTGGCCACAGGTAGAGCCACCTCTACCTCGAATGGAACCAGTGCCGCTACGTCAACCTGGTGACTAAGTCTGTACCATAATAGGAGTAAGTGTAACTACAACTTTAAAGTCATCGCCTTCTCGAATAAGCCCAATAAACCCCTTAGGATCCCATTATTCGTTCATCTTATCCCATATACCCCACCACTTATATGACCAGGGAGGGGGTTGTTACGGACATTAGGTGCGGTTTCCTTCGCCTGTATGACCATTGTTGTCAATTAGCATCTGGATCTTATCCTTCAGTGTTCGGCACCCATCGATGGTGTGCCCCTTCATACCAGAATGTTACGCACAAGTTTTGTTTGGATTGACCCATTGGGAGGGATTTTCCAATGCCACAGCGGGAATGGGAGTGACGTAACTCGCGACTTTCAACCTCTCATACAACTGGTTAATGGGTTCAGCAATGGCAATATATTATCTGGGTAGCTTGCAGTCGAAGTTGGGTCTTGGTCATGGATAGTTTTGGCGAGTCGGTGGTGACTAGAAATGGGACGGTTGGGAGTTATAGGTGTGATGGACACTGGCTGGTTGGGAATATCTAGGAGATGAGGGTTGATATGTAGGTGGTGGTTCTTGGTATGTGGGTGAAGGTTTTTGATATGTTGGCGAAGGTGTTTGATAGGTGGGTGGAGGTGTTTGATAGGTAAGTGGAGATTTCGGGCCTTGAGTCCACCATTACTGCCCTAAAATCTCTCTTCTTGATATGCCCCTTGATTGTAATGCCTTATTTGTGGCATGTAATGCCTAAAAATTTGTTACCATCCCGCTCTTGATTCCTTCTTCAATTCTTTCTCCGAGTTTGATGATATTAGACAATTTATGATTTTCGATAACCATCAACCTTTCATATATTATGGATCTTGTGCTCTGATGTAGAACTTGTTCATCTGTTCCTCGTCTAAAGATTGCCTGACCTTGCCCACTTCCGACCTCTAACGAGTAGCATACTCGCGAAAAGTCTCAATAGGTTTCTTCTTAAGATTTTGGATGTAGAAAACATCTAGTGCATTTTCTGTGTTTAACCTGAACCGTCCATGAAATCCAACGCCATACTCACCTGATTGGACCATTTCTTTGGAACGTGGCTGATGTACTCGGACAAAGAATCCCTAGTAAGACTCCTCATAAAGAGTTTTATTCGTATCTTTTTGCCTTTCTCGACCCCGACAAGCTTGTTATAATAGGTCCTCAGATGAACCCTAGGATCAGCCGTACCGTCGAACATCTCAAACTTGGAGTTTTGTATCCTTTTGGTAGTTCTACATCTGGCTGTATGCATAGGTTATCATAGTTCAAGCCTTCTATTCCTTTGTCGCCTTCAACACCGTGGACTCGGTTCGTCAACTTCTTAAGTTATTCAGCCATATTTTTAATAAGCAGTTCCTTTTCGGAGGATTCCGGTGTATAGGAGATTGGTTAGATAAAGTGATGTATAGTTTCCATGTATATAGGGTTGCTTTGATGGGTTATAGGGACTTGGGTTTAATAATGGTCATTAGTTGAGTTTTGAGGATCGAGAATGGGTTGTGGTGTGTTTTGGGGAGTATGGTAAGTGGTGGTTGGTGGGTACTAAATTGGTTGATTGTGATGTTATGGCGGAGTTGGTATTGGTAAGGGATTGAGATTTTGGGATGGGGTTGCGTATTGAGGCGGTGCAAGAGGGTTATGTGGATGTTGATTTTGCATGTTTTGGGAGGTTTCGAGGACATTCAGAGTGAGTGATAAGTTTGCTAAGTTGCAAACCTGTTCAAGTTCTTCTAATATCTTTTGTTCCAGTCTCAAGACTAGATCATTTGGTGACGGGGTACTCCGTCCATCTGAAGTTTCTGTGTTCTCAATATTCTACTTTTGGATACCACTTATGTCATCCATTTTTCTTTTCCTTGACCTTTTGTATTGCTTGGAGGAGGAGGAGGTGGAGGGCCTCTGGATCTGGTGTGGTATGCCGATGATGCCAGTATGAGCTAACCAACATTAGGGATGGGAATAAAGAATAAATAAAAGCAAAAGGTAGACAATTCAGCAAGGATTCTGAAATGTTTGCAGCATTTAAACACATATTGCGGGAATGTAAATTAGTGTCCTAATTTGGGAGCCTCATTGTGTCGGAGGTAGGCCTAGCGACAAATTGATTTTGGAGAACTTCAGATGCCGATAAATACTTCATTTCATAATGTAAAAATAGGCGAATCCCAAAACAACACTAAGACAACAGAAAAGTAAGTCACTACTGGCACTTGGCCTTATTACATTTAGAAAAGCAAATAAATGAAACCTACTTGGTCCAAGAGGGACCTTCCTCAGAATCGATCTTCTTGACTCCATCATACAGGTTCCCGAGCTCACGCATTCCCAGCAGCAGATAGGCTCTGGCCAGATGTCCTTCAGTTCCTTCAGCATTGTGGCAATCCTCAATTCTCTTTATGACTTTGCCCTCCAGCTCCACTAATCCTCGCTCTAGATATTCCAAATTTCTATTGGAAGTGACAGCCATTTCCTTCCTTTCGCCGATCAACATCATATTTCTCTCGTGTATTTCCCGGTGCTTATTCTCGAAGTTATGGACCCTCTTGCACAGCCTGTTGTACTTGACTTGAGTTCCAGCTTCTTCTTCTATGATGCTATTCCCTCGACCAGCTCCTGGCCTCACCATCCCCTTCAGATTATCCTCTAACCATGCTGGGCAGAGAGGTTCACACCCCGCATGATACCTATCTGGCTCAATGGTATTATTTTCCACAATGATCTTGTAGTGCCACATATGCTGAGCCTGGCATTTGTAAGGAACATCATCATTCTAAAAGTCAGCTCTAAAGTGGCTCTTCTTGGAAATTTTGGGTACAACCTGCTTCCTGCATGCCTGCCTCACAACTTCGATAGGGACATAAGGGTATATCCCTCTCAACCCGATCAACATTAAGTGTGGAGCGTCTCTGGATCTGATGATGAATTCGTCAATTGGGAACTATTCGAACATCTATTGTACATGTTCCTAAGTCAGATTGTCGAAGAACTCTACTCACTCTTTGGCACATTCCGGCTGAGTAAACCTGTCCAGAATGTCAGTCATCCGCTTGGGGTATTGGAATGTGGTCGTTCCAAGCCCTTCACGAAAATTCTTGGTGATAATGACCCTTATGAAGATGTTCTAATAAACACAATTTCAACAACAGATTACTACCCTCAAAATGTTTTATTCCCCTTTGACAGCGTCCAGATCCCTGTAGATGTCGGCTATGATCATTGGGACTATAGTGTATGTTTTTCCATTGATCCCTTCCATCAGAGTCTTGGCGACCATGGCCAATATAGTGTGTATTCTTTCCCTTTTCATTGGGAACACTATCAAGCCGAAGAAGCACACAATGAACACGAACACTATGCGGTGGATGTGTCCCAGAAAAGTGATAGAGAGCTTATCGAGGAAGGTACGGTAGGACTTGATATGTCCATATCTCTCGTACGGATATTCAAAGGGTATGTAGGACTCGTCATAAAGGATCGTTGTGCGTACAATATATTAATTCGACTAGGTTTGACCATGATGCATGCACAATTTCAATCAGAGTAAGGTTACTTTGGGGGTCTAGATAGGTACCCTCAGGTGGACAACTTGAGCGAAAAATGCACGGAACCGTCGACTGCACCGCTGATTGACTAGTTTTACTGTAAATAAGCTTTTCTAAATTTAAGGGTAATAAATTGGAAAAGCGCAACCAGTAATTAAGCGTTGCTATAAGATTTAAAATGCATGAGTAGAATATGATGTGGAGCATGATTTATGCAGCAATAAATAGCATGTAGTCAAGTACTTGCACGTAAGAAAATAATAAATGCAGTATTTAAATTATTGAAAGGCAGTTACTTTCACACCTCCTTTTTATACTACACCCCGGGAAGAGGTATAATAAAGGGAGCTTTTTCAATTAAAGGACAATCGAAATGGGATTTATTTATTTAAATAATTCAGAGCCGCCACTTGGGAGATTTATGGTGTCCCAAGTCACCGGTTTAAATCCCGAATCGAGGAAGGTTCAATCTGTATTACAGTCTACGAACCATAAATTCGGATAAGGAATTTTGTTAACCCGGGAGAAGGTGTTAGGCATTCCCGAGTTTCATGGTTCTAGCACAGTCGCTTTGATCATACTTGGCTAACAAAATTATTTAATTACTGATTTTAGAACCTATGTGCTTTTGCTTCTTTCACCGCTTTTAATTAAGAAAATTATCTTGAAACGAGTTACATGTACATATACCCATTTGTTTGGTGCGTCAAAAATCATGTCACGCAAACGTGTCCACAATTAATAATGCTTTATTATTATTAAGAAAGTTTTACCGAAGTTGCGCGAACGCATACTCCGGTTTTGTTTTTAGAAATCGCAATCATGTCACGCGAACGTGTCCACAGCCGCGATGGTATATTAAACGTCCCTAAAGAAAACTACAAACATTTGTCATTTTTTATATCTAGGTTTTTCATACGAGGGTCATGAATGATTAAATTTTAGATGTCACACCTCAAACTATATAAATTAAATTAAATTAATAGCCTATGAAAACCCATTTTGTTATTGAGAAGAATTTGGTCCCAGTTGCGCGAACGCATACTCCGAATTGATTTTTAGAATAGTAATTATATCACGAGAACGTGTTCACAATCATAATTATATTTTAAGAGGACCTAAAGGCTATTCTACGAGTATTCATTTTAGAAACATAAGCAATTGCCAAACCACTGTAATCCGCATGTACAGAGAAGTGCAATTTAATCACAATTATGTTGCCAAAAGAGTGAGTTTTAACATACTGAAGATAGCCTAAATTGCATTTCTAGACATCAAAATTCAAGTTCTTTAACACCAAATGATATATCTAACTCCTGATTACCCCCCTCGGCGACCCCAAGGAGACCTTTGTTTCCCATTTTTCACAACTAATAACTCAGAAAGTTTAAGCTCCAATTTAACAGAAGCAAAGACCAATTATACTAGCACTAATTCTTTTATAGGATTTGACATTTAAGATGCTGTGACACTAATGATAATAAATGTTTTTCCATGTAAAGTTGCCGCCATACTATTTAGATCTACTAAACTCATTAAAGAATCCTCTTCCGAATGTAAAAAGAAGAAGACAAACAGGGTATCAATTCTTATATCTACTTTGTGTCAGTTAAATCTTTCCCCGCTTATTCTCAGAAGGTCAAGGAACTACAAACTTTGGAATTCTAGATGGGAACGGTCAGTCCTACAGTTTGCTGCCAACAATCAACTGAATCAACAAACTAAACAATCATTTTACACTAACACTATACCCAACATTTCAATCACAAGCATGCCAACACAAGAAAGAGCACAATCTGTAGCTTATTTAGCACTAATGGATCAAGCAAATGAATGAAATTATGATCATGGAACCACATGTTCAACCTTATGCCTCTGTACCAAACTCAATTAAAAGGGTGGTCTGAAAAATGAATTAATCCCTATAACAGTCATGGAATCATTCAACACAAAGTTGTTCTTATTCTAAGTAAAGAAAAAGGAACATACAATGAACTAAAAAAATGGTTCCTAGGTCAGTAACACACGCAGATTTGTACACGATCCAGAGAATAATGCAACCATCAATGGATACCAAGTTAATCATTTTTGCTTTCAGACCAAATACTTAATTTAGTTCTAACAACTTCAAGTGTTAAACAGGGACATAATTGTGCACAGATGTAGACTTATCCTTGTTGAATTTAAGACCAAAATGAGTGCAAATAGTAGTTCCATAACTCAACAGAACAAGGGAGCACAAGTCATCAGCAAAGCTTTCATTTAAACTTCAACAAACCAAAAGAAAACTTAGCGAAATATCACAGATGCACGCTTAAAAAATCCGTCTCATATTACGATTTCAAACAAGGCTGATTAAAACGGCTATACATGCCTCGAACAGAATTACAAAAAAGATGAAGAAGAAGAGAAGAGCCACAGTCACATGAGTTGATTCAATAACAATTTACAAGTTGTGTTAAATAAACAGAAAATTCACAAACTGTTGGCGACAATTACTTTAAACAAAATTGGAAGAAACAAACGAGCAGAAACTCAACAGTCAACTACAAATCGTAAAATCGCTATAGAAATCGAGCAGAACCGCGGACACGCCTTGAATCGACAAACGAAAATTGAACTCCGACTAACTCCAACCCACCTCAATCGAATCCATTCATTGAAAAATCAAATCAAAAAGCTAAATACATATATTTTTTGTGTCTTTTGTTTATTTTGGGAAATTAGAGAAAAAACTTAAAAAGACTCTCAAATAACAAAACGATTACAAAAGAAATCCAAAAAAGAAAACCAAGTAAAATAGCCTTTTCAATTTAGGAACCAATTGTCAAACATATTTCAAAACTAAACTATGATCGAACAGTGATAGACGTGTCAGATGAACACATACGATCACATATTCTGATGGATTCTGAGACTAGAGGACCATACGAACATTCCTTAGCATACATATGAAATCATAGAAGAGGCTAATTCAAACAAGAGAAATGACTACACAAATCACAGTTATTATTTCAAACTTTAACCCATTTTATAGCTCATTCAGAGATCGATTTACAGCGGGAACTAAAATGATGAAGAGAAATAAACCTGGAATTAAGATACTGAACTAAAACCACACTGAAATAGATCAAGGAAAAGTAAACAACAGCAGAACAACAACTTTCGAGCAACAGTAGCCTCAAGTTTCTCAAATGACTTCCATCTTTAAACCAAATCTAGAAAAAAGAAAAAAGAAAAGAAAAGAAAAGAAGAAGACGGGCTCTAGGGAGGTTAAAAGAGAACTTTAGACTATAATCGTCATGAAATGATATTCCAGAACACTCAATGAAAAAAAAAATGTCCTTTTGTTTTTTTTTTAATCTTAGAAGTAAAGAACTGGTAAAGAAAGAAATCCCTCAAATCCTTTTTCTTCAAAATGTAATCCCCCTCTCAGAAGAGAAAAGCTCACCTTATATAGAACCTCTTGATTTTTCCTGAACCTTCAACCCACCCTTGAAAAAATCTCTGCACATCTCCTTCTATGAACTATTTTTGGGACAGATGAAGGGCCAGGATTGATTTTCATCCATCCACGACCCCCATTTATCCAGCAAATCAATCAGGAGCTAAACGACGTGCAAAAAATATCTGAAAGGAATCATCTATTCGTCATTAATTGTTATATTGTGGTGATGAGGAGAGAGGGGGAATGCGTGAGGAGATATTTGAGGCTCACTTGCTTGGATTTGAGCTAAAATGGGGGTTGGATTCGAGTTCTTCTTTGGAGAATAAGAACAACCGCGTGGTCTTTGGGATTTTAGGGTTCTGCCCGTTCTTTTTGCGTTTGATATTTCGGAACCGGTGGGGTTACTTCTTGGGATGGGTTGGGCAGATTTTAAAAGGGGAAGAGGGGTTTGGGCTGGAATTGGGGATTGTATTAAGAGGGGGAATGTGTTTGGGCCTGAACACTTGAATTTAAGGAGCAACCCAACCTTGACTTCTGAATTCTTCTTTTATTTCAAACTAATTATCCTACTATTCCTTTTTCTTCTTTTTTTTCAAAAGTAAAATAATTCCTATATTAATTCTTAGAAACTCATTAACTAAAATAAAAGAACTCATTAAACCTAGATGATAGCTAACTCAATTAATTAAAAACCAATTAAAGGGAAAGCTACTTAAGATAAAAGTTAAAATTAAAACTGCAAAATACACAATTTTTTTTGATTTTCTCTTTTTTTTAATAAAATAAATCAATTACTTAATAATTATAAAAATGCAAAATTAACTCCTAAATGCAAATGCATATATATTTTTGTATTTTTCATTAATTAAAAGAAAAAAAATGCCCAGACAAATGCAAACAATTAACAACAAATGCTACGAAAATCTACAAAATTGCAAGTAATGAAAAGAAATCATTTTGTTTTGAATTTATGGGAATAATTCATTTAGGGCAAAAATCACGTGCTCACAGCTGCCCCTCTTTGCTCGGAAACACGAAGAGTTTTCGTGCAAAGATAAGTGCGCGGATATGAGCGATTTTTGCCCGTTTGAACACTCCGTGGGAAGCATTTTGAAAGAATTGACCACACCCTGCTTCTGAGGTTGCCTACATATCCTTCTCTAAAAAGGAATCAGGTCAGTGTAGTTCAGGAAGGTTTGGTAACTGGGATTACCATGAAGCTGTGATTTCACTAATTCTGTTGCTGTTGCTACTGCTTACTGAACTCCCTTATTACACCATGTCAAATATAAAGAAGCTAGACTAAACTATAATCTATGAATTACAAAACCTATCTATCACTTCACTTGATCTTGCAGCTTTTGTTGCCATGTTGACTTGTATTCTTAGGTGAAATTCCTTTGTTGTTGACTTGAACTGTAATCTGAGATGTTTTCCCTTTCTCCAGGTAGATGCCTGACTACTGAACTGTGTTTTGAGAAGTTGCCCCTTTCTCCAGGTGGAAACCTAACAGCTGAACTTGAATGTATTCCCATGCTCTCCAGGCAGGCTTCTGACTGCTGACTTGAAATGTATTCACATGCTCTCCAAGCGGGCTCCTGACTGCTGACTTGAAATGTATTCCCATGCTCTCCAGGTGGGCTCCTGACTGCTAAACTTGAATGTATTCCCGTGCTCTCCAGGCGGTCTCCTGATTGCTGAACTTGAATGTATTCCCATGCTCGCCAGGCGGGCTCTTGAATGCTTACTTGAAATGTATTCCCATGCTCTCCAGGCGCGCTCCTGACTGCTGACTTGAAATATATTCCCATGCTCTCCAGGCGAGCTCCTAATTGCTAAACTTGAATGTATTCCCATGCTCTCCAGGCGGGCTCCTGACTGCTAAACTTGAACGTATTTCCATGCTCTCCAAGCGAGCTCCTGACTGCTAAATTTGAATGTATTCCCATGCTCTCCAAGCAGGGTCCTGATTGCAAAACTTGAAATGTATTCCTATGCTTCCAGGCGGGCTCCTGATTGCTAAACTTGAAATGTATTCCCATGCTTTCCAGGTGGGCTCTTGACTTAAAAACATGAATGTATTCCCACGCTCCCTAGACGGGCTCCTGACTTCAAAACATGAAATGTATTCTCATGCTGTCCAGGCGGGCTCCTGACTTCAAAACTTGAAATGTATTCCTATGCTCTCCAGGCGGGCTCCTAAATGCTAAACTTGAAATGTATTCTCATGCTCTCCAGGCGGGCTCCTGACTTCAGAACTTGAAATGTATTCCCTGCTCTCCAGGCGGGCTTCTAACTGCTGACTTGGATGTATTCCCATGCTCTACAGGTGGGCTCCTGACTTCAAAACTTGAAATGTATTCCCATGCTCTCCAGGCGGGATCCTAACTTTAAAACATGAAATGTATTCCCATTCTCTCCAGGCGGGCTTCTGACTTCAACAAAATAGACAAAAATAAAGAAAATTTTCTGCCCCAGTTTGGTAGCTTGGCACATGGGTGAGTGTTAAACTGAATCATTCTACCAACTATGATTAAGAATTTAAAAGCTACGTCCTATTATCCAGGGAGGTCCTGACAACTCTTAATTAAACGTCAATTATAGATCTAAATTGTATCTTCTAAAGGTATTACTTCCGCTAAGTCCTGTTATCTAAAAGGGTATTAAACAATATCCTATTATTCACGAAGGTCCTGAAAACTCCTAATTGAATCCTATGCAAACTTTGAAACCAACTTATAATCCTTTGGGGTATATTTATGCTAAATTATACTACTCATGATTGTTTCAAAATTTAAACTAAGTCACATTTTCCAGGAAGGTCCTGAGAGTTTATGATCAAACCCGTTTTGGTGCTTGCTCTTTCCCCTATGGAGAATTTCTCCGAAACAAACCAAATTTTTCTTTCCCTGTTTCAATCAAAGAAAAATCATGTCATTTTAAAATATGGTGGTTGGTTTGTGGCCTTGAACTTTGAGGGAAATTGCTCCTTCACTTCCCATGATGACTGATTTCCACTCGATGACCTTGCTTGTTTATGGACTAACCACTTTTTCTGTCGTGCTCATCACATAAAATATCTTTTCTCCGTTCAGACCCAATATCCTCTATTTATTACATTGCATGAACTGGCATCTCCCCAACCTTTATGTCTCACATGAATCCCAAAGCACGTCCATTGCCCCCACTCCGTGTATATGTTGTTCTTTCTTGACTTAACCACTGGCCTCGGCCTTGAGGTCTATTGCTCCATCACTTGTCATGATAACTTTAATTTCTGCTTGGAAGATCTTGCTTGTCACTGGTTTACCACCCTTTTTGTCAATCTTATCGCAAAATATACCTTTGCTCCGTTCACCAACACCCTCCATCTGTTGCATCCTACATGAATTGATATGTACCAAAACCTTTGTATTCCGCAGGGATCCCAAAGCATGTTGATTATTACTAGCTCAGTGCACTTGTTGTTCTTTGCTGACTTATGCCACTTTGATGTACTAACTAGATCTTTTCTTATGCAGTTGGAAAGCTGATGGCAAATTTTGAAGTCATTTCGCACTTGTTCTGACCAAATAGACTCTGGAAGAGAAAGTGAACAAGACAAAAGGTACAGAGTAAAGGACAAAGGAAAGAGATGATTCCTAACAAGAAAACTACAAAGTAGAAACCTATCGGGTGTGGGTACCAACTCTAATGACTGTGACATGCACTTACGACCTATTTTGTCAATCCCGATGTTCAGGTCTTGTCATACCTTTTGCCATGAAACTGCGCTTCAATGCTCCGCTTATCCAATCTGATTCACAATCCTTATTCAACTTGTAGTGCCCGAAGGATTTTTACTATCAAGCCTCTCTCATTTTGGTCTTTCTCTCAACTCACCGTCGCCTTACGGCGCCCGTAAAGGTTTTCACCAATAAGACTCTCTCGTTTTTTATCTCTCTCAGCTTTCATTGCCTTGCGGTACCCATGAGGGCTTCCATCAATAAGTTTCTCTCATTTTTCATTTCCCTTGTTTGGATTGGAGTGTTGCCCCTGATATGATTCACCTCCACCTGCTCGCCTTGGGATCTCTCGAAGACATGATTGGAAGGTCTTTATCTGGACCATAATGTGGGCTTTTGGATGGGGTTAGAAAGAAAGGGTATCAAAAGGCTCAAAACAATTCAAAAGGGTTCAAAATTACAACTTTCGTAATCAAATTTCCTACAACAACCACAACTTCTGCCCCAGTTTCTTTACTTGGAGACTTTTGAATTTTATTTTGATGAGACCGAACCGTGAGGCTGCCTACGTATCCTTAAAAGGAATCAGGTCGAACGTAGTTCATGTCTACTTCTGTTGTTGTTGTTTTTCTTTTCTTCTTTTTTTTCTTTTTCTTTCTTTTCTCTTTTGTTTTGTTGTTTTGTTGTTTTGTTGTTTTGTTATTTTTCTTTTTTCTTTTCTTTTTCTTCTCCCTTTTTTTTTCTCTTTTCTCATTCCTTTTCCTTCTCTCTCTTTTCATTCTTTTCTTTTGTTTCTTTTTACTTATCTTTCACGCATGTGTTTCTGATCTTTACTTCGGATTCCGCAAGAGGGGTATGAAAGAAAATAAATAAGGCTCAAAGGGGGTAACAAAGGATAAAGTGTTTAGATAGCAGAACAAAATGCCTTCATCATTCCAATCTACAAAACATTCCAAGTAGAAACTATACAATTAAACAAACCAAGGAAAATATTTGTAATATCTTTTGATTGTACCAGACTCGATAACCATATCCACACATTCGCCTTCTACATCTGTTGAATACAAAACACCATTGGAAAACATTCTCACTCTCCTTACCACGAACGACCCTTGACAATTTGGTCAAACCTGCCTTTAGCTTTAACCTGATGTGGCATGATGCATATCAACAGGGTTTCTCTATGTTCTATCCGCCCTAGTTTCACGTGGTCCGGGCTTCAAATGATCTCAAAATGTCCAAATCTGTTCTTATTTCCCTCAAGTGCCCCTATCATCTTCAAAAAAATTTCAATGCTTCATGATTAACTAACTTTTGAGACCAAGCTGAGAATTATGCATGTATGTCATGTCACTAGAGTCAACAGGAAAAGAGCTATAAAAAGAAAAGAGAACTAAACAAAAATGACTAGAAATTATAGAAAATAGAGAATTGCATTGGACAGACGGTGAAAGAGTTTGGACAACAAAACAAGAAACATAAACTGGGGTACAACCCTAAAACAAACCTAGATAACACTAAATGAGATACTACGACTAAAGGAACTAGACAAAATAAAAGGATAGAAGGATTTGAGTCATAAAACAATATCCGGATTACGACCCTAAAATAACCCGGACAACAGAAATGATAAGAAACTAAGCCACCAAAGCTCCTCTATGGCTGACCAAGAAATGGAGCGTCTTTCCAATTACCAAGAATGGTATCTTAGCCACTGAATTCTACATCAACAATACCCGGAACTTCACAAGTCTTCATCACATTGTTCTTAACAATTTGCTTTTGGGTTACTTTTGTCGGCTTGTTCTTAAGGTCAACTTCTGATAGCGCTAAAATCTTAGTAGCACGTGAACCTCCGAGGCTACCAGAAAAGTTCTCACATTCTTTTTCAAAATAAACCATACCCACCATATGCGTTTCATTATGTACAGGTGATGGACTTTGACTAGTGTTTGCTGCATCTGGATTTGGCATGACAACTTCGCCCGCATCAATAAGCTTCTAAATCGAATTCTTCGGATTCCAACACTTATCTATGTCATGCCCTGGGGCGTCTGAGCAATATGCGTACCTTTGGGAAAAATCAAACTTCTTTGAGAGAGGGTTTGGCATTTTTATCTGGATCAGCTTTAACATGTCTGATTTCCTTAGCCTTTGGAACAGATTGGCATATGACTATCCCAATGGAGTGTAGGCTTTATTCTTCCACAACCTCTCATTCTTAAATGCTTGATTAGGCCGAAAACCTGATTCAGGGGGTTTTTGGTAGGTTCATGGGTGTAGATAGGCATTTTGTGGAGCTGGGTACTAGGAAAGTGATCTACGACTTTCGGAGTTCTATGGAGAGAAATAGCATTAGGGAGGATCATCTAGTGCACAAAGATATCCACAAGGATGATCTCGAGGCTGGAAGTGTCGATCAGGAAAGCCTATCGGATCATCTTTTCTGTTTCTCTTTCTTTTAACCAAGCTTAATACGATGTTCTGAATGTCTTTCGAACAACTAATGATTTTGCCTACCTTGAATCCTTCTTCTACTAGCTCCCCTATTTTTAACACATCAATGAAGTCTTTCCCAAGGCCGAGAGCAAATGACTGAAGTAGGTAGGTCCTTGGGCTTGTAGGAAAATCTCAACCATTTCTTCTTCACCAATTGGGGAACTGACTCGAGCAGCTTGCTCCCTCCATCTAAGCCCAAACTCCCTAAAGCTTTCTTCCGGTTTTTTTTCCATTTTTGATAGGGAGGAGCGGTCTGGGATAATTCTTGATTTGTATTGAAATTATTAAACAAAATCTTGAGCCATATCACCCAATGTAGACCATTTACCAGCATCTAGATGATTATGCCATTCCAAAGCTGCCCCAGTCAAGCTCCTACGGAAATAGGCCATCAACAGGTCATCTTGCTCTCCAACACTTCTCATTTCATTGCAATAGACCCTCAGGTGGGCTACCGAATCTCCACACCCATCATACAAGTCAAAATTTTGCACTTTAAATCCCGTGTGCAGGCGGACGTCATGGGACACAGACAGTTATTTGTATGTCACGATACCCTGGCCCCCCATTCCTCGCTTGTTCTTTAAGGATTTTTCTGTGCCTTTCAGCCTTCTGGTATCCCATCTTTCCTTTCCCTTCCTGTGACTTTCTCATGTTCAGCTTGAAGCTCATCCCGAGGGCTCTTCTTGTATGAGTCATGAACCTTGTGGGCAACCTCTACGGCGTAGTATTGGTCATCATGAGCTTTAAGTGGATATTCATTGTTGGGGATAGTGGATGTGACAGGATGGCACTTTTGGGGAAAGATAGTTAGAGGACGAGTGATGGAGCTACTAGGGTGATTGAGAAAGCTGTGATAAGCGGGTGTATCTGGAGAGTATGGAGGATCATCTGGCATTGTTTTCTGAGTAAGGGCAGCACCTAGGATGCTAGGTGGTGGGGGTGGTGCCTTCCCAGTCATCCAGGCTTGATACATGTCCGTCATGTGTTGTCTTAACATCCTTACCTCATCAGCCAAACCAGTTTCCTGTTCAACCAACTGCTTTTGGGCACCGGTATCAACCAACCCAATTTTGTTGTTGGCTGCCATTGCCTATTGACTTTATGTTGTGGAGAAGAGTTACTACTTTGAGAACCACAAATCAACCACCCTTCTGCTATGAATATAACAAAATTAAGTCATCACCTTAGCGTTATGGCATTAAACATAATATAATCTCACTTTATGTGCAATACACCTAGCCACAGTTACCGGTTCTAAAATGACGTTGAGGGTACAAAAGTTCAATTTGCATCATCCCGCTTTTGTTCATTTCAATCTTCCCCTTTCTTTCTTTTTTAGCACTTCTTGGCTTGCTCATTTTCTTTCCCCCTTTTTTTTTGATTATCGCTCTTTTCTTCCTTCTCATTTCACACATCCCACAAGTTTATTTTTTTTTCCTTTCTTTTTTCCATTTTCCCCTTTTTATTTTTTTCTTTTAATAATAAAAAATGATTCGATCGAACCCTATGTAGGTTGCCTACATATCATGACTCCGCATGAATCACATCTTTCCGTAGTTCGAGAAGAACGGGAATGTCACGCCTCCTTTTTTACACGCCTACCCTGAAGGATAAATGTCTACGGGAGTTTTTCATTTAAGGTGACATTATTCGAATTGGGATTATTTATTTAATTTTAGAGTCGCCACTTGGGATAGGATTGGTTTTTGGTGTCCCAAGTCACCTGTTTAATTTAATCCCAAATCGAGGAAAATTGTCGACTTCCCAATTGGAGTCTGCGAACCAGAAATTCTGTGTAAGGAATTCTGTTGACGCGAGGGAAGGTGTTAGGCACCCCCGGATCCCTTGGTTCTAGCACGGTCGCTTAAATTATTATAAATGGCTAAAAATCTAATTTTTATACAAGTTCAAACCTATAGTGTAATTTTAAATTATTTACCGCTTTTAATTAAAATGTTTTAAGAAAGTGAACGTCGTTTAGAAATGTGTTTTCGGATAACGTCACATGAAATGCACCCGGATCCTCGATACATTCTTATTCAACAATTTTGGATTTGGATTTGGGTTGCATGAAATGCACACCCGTATTTAAGAAGGTAATATTATTAAAAGCGCGTCTAAAGCAACTAACGGGTTGTTATCTTTGCGGGAGGCCATGAAGATTCGCTAAATGGCCTGCCCGATTTCTAAGGATTAAGATATTATTTAAGTGAGGTCCATGAATTTTGAGATTTCTATTTGGCACGACACAATTTTTTATATAAAAGCTAGCTAATTTTATGAGAGCTATGGACTGCTTTGGAATATTAGCTTCTACTAGCTTCCCTAACAAAATCACAGGAGAACTATCACATTTAAAAATTAATGTAGGTAAAGATTCATTACAAATTCTATTAGTAGTCAGAAGTAAACATTAATCTTTGGCAACTGAGGCTCAATACATTTTCTAGCCAACACTTAATTCAGCTTCAGAAAAATCAACACACACACCAACAGTAATCATGCACAGAGATACCATGGTAATTGCTTTTCATCCAACGCACATTTTATGGACATATTAAAAGTTAAAACAACACCCCTTCTCATGGCAATCAACGTCAAATGAATGCAAGCAGCCATCTTAGGAGGTGCTTTCTCAACACAAGTTCAGGATTTATATCTTAAATACTACTACCCCATATGATTTGATATCATCGAATATCCATCTTGATCAAGCACAACACTAGCACCTCCGTAGACAAAATTACATATGGACAGAAATAGGAAACCAACGAGATTCTATCATAAAAAATCAATGAGGATTCATTTAATATGCTAATATCATTTCACGAATGAATAAGTAGCCCTAAGAATTAAAGAAAAAAAATTATCAAGCATTTATACTTGATTGATCTGTGAACTTTGAGCAAAACCGGAACATAAACAAATAAAATTTTCCTTCATGATTTCAACAAATTTATAAAGAGAACAGTATAGATTCAAAATGTGTACCTATGATTACTTCAACAAATAAACCTTGAAACAACTGATAGAGCGGCAGACAATTTTGTCCAGATGCAGAGCAACAACATTCAACAACAACAGCAATCGAGTATCAAACGGAGAGGACTCAGCAAAAACGTGAGTCGTATCCGGAACATCGACTCAAAACAGCTCCATTTCAACTGCGAAATTCAGACCCGAAATTGGACTCCAAAATCGGAGCCGTTGACAGTAAACCAACGGCGATAGCTACCTGAAGACAGTGAACTCGTAGACAGCGATTTTTAGCTCATAAGCATATTGGGTATCTGAATGGTTTTACAAATTAGATTGAAGAGGGGGAACAACGGTCCTAAAATGGAGGTATCGCGATGGAATTTCAGCGGGTTTGTTAGCTCTTGTTGGGGTTGTTCGGCAGCTTTTAATAGTAGTTTTGAGCTGAAGAAAATGGTATTATTTAAGGAGGTTTTTGATTGATTTAAGGGGGATTTGTTGAAGCTTTTTCTACTTCATTTGGTGGCTGATTTTTCTAGATGTAAATGGAGGCTCTTTGTTAAAAAAGAAGCTGATGGGGGCTGCAGCGGATCTGATTTTTTAGAGTATTTTTTATGTTAATTGTTGTGTGTTTTTAATGTGTAGGGGGTCTCGTGGGGGAGTAGTTTTGGGAGGGAAATATTTTGGGGAAGGTCTCTTTGGGGGAGGGTCTTTTGGGGGGAATATTTTGGGGGAAGGTCTTTTTGGGGAAAAATATTTTTTGGGGGAAAGGTTCTTCCAATTTTTATTCCTAATTTATTTTTATCTTCTTTTTGTTATTAAAAATCCTAAAATTAAAAACCTAAATTATCTAAAATTATACTAATTATAAAAATTATAAAAACTACTTAATCCTAAATTAGAAGAGAAAAATCAACAAAAGGAAAATGTGTAAAAATAAAATATTTTTTGTGAATTTTAATTTTTATGAAAACCAAATGACTTCCGATTAAACTTAAATTCTATGCAAGATATTTTTTGGTATTTATTAGTATGATTTTAAAATATTAACATGCATGAAATGCAACTAAATAAAGGAAAATTCTTAAAAAATTAATAAAAATTATTTTGATATATTTTTTAGAAGTTATCTTCATGTAGGGCAAAAATCACGTGCTTACAGGGAATAAAGTAAACAAACTCATATTATTTTTTTCTTTTTTACCTCAACGACTACTTTGATGAGAAAAGAGAAATAAAACCAGAAAATTCTCTTTTTTTTTTTAAATTTTCTAGACTTAACGTTATATGACCTATTCTAAACTCAAGCTTAACGAGCATATATTTTTTCTCTTTTATTTTCTTTTTGAAACAAACACCCTATGAGAAATTATTAAGGAAAAACCCTAGAAGAGAAAAAATATTTTTTGATTCTTTTTTTTTTATGAAGAAAATCTAGAGAATAAACCACCAAAAAATATTTTTAATTTTCATTTGATATCCTGATGCCAAATTTCGAAACAAGCAATGAAAAAGATAAAACAAAATATTTTTGGATTTGAAGTTTGATTGCCTAAAGAAGAAATTCTAGTGATGAACAAAGTATATTTTCTATAATATCCTGAAGTTCTAATGAAAACAAAAAGAATTTTTTTTTTCATTTTTCACTAATTCCCCAAAAAGAATTTTTTTTTGGCTTTTGAAATTAATATCTTAAAAAGGAGTAATAAAAGAAAATTCTCTTCTTTTTGAATTTTTAGTCCTAATATACTAAAGGAAGTATAAAAATATTTTTTTTAAAGAAAAATTTTTGATACTCATTTCCTAAAATAAAACCACATCAAACTTTTTTTTTCTCTTGATTTCTAGGAGTAGTATTTCTAAAGAAATATCTATTTTTTGGATTTTTTAGTTACACCACACCTTTTCAAATAAAAAATAAAAAGTATAATAAAAAAAGACGACATAATAAAAAAATAAAAATAAAAATAAATATCCTTAAGCAACTCTTGAATGTAGTGGTCCTGAGGGTATCTGTCCTACTCAAACTCCGGTAAGTGGATCCACACCTGTATGAGAAAACTTAAACCAACACTATGTGAGACAATAATATTCCTACTAGACACATGCAAGACATGACTGCGATTATTTTTGTAAAATCACTTATTTAGCTAAAAGATGGCTAGAAGTGCAAAATTTGGCTAAGTCCCCACAAAGCCAAGAACCTAAGATTTACTAGGAAGATCGGACGCTATGTGGGTTGCCTACGTATCCCGCCCTTAGAGACGAGAATCAGGTTCGCGTAGCTCAGGCAGATTAGATACGAGCGAAAATTAAAAAACAACTAATCTTAGAGAAAACATATTTTTCTTTTTGTCTTTTTCTTAAAAATGATGAAACATACAAACTCTTTTTTTTAAGTTTCTCCTTCTTTTTTTCTTTAATTTTTGATTTTTGAAAAATGATAAAAAGTGCAAAATCTTTTTGAATTTTCCAAGCTCTTTTTTTCTTCCTTAACAAAATGTGACAGAAAATATAATTGGGCCCCACTCGCTTTGTCTTCACACTTCACTCTCTATTTTTTTCTTTTTTTTTCTTGTTTCACTGTTTTGTCATTTGCCCTCAGCTATCCTTGGTCCTCCAAATGACCCTTTTACCATTGGATAAATACAACTCGTAGCACATAGGATGCATCAAGATGGTCCGTAATTTTGGGTACACCTATCCTAGACGGACCCAACTCCTGTGTTGAGTTCCCTAAATCAAATGCACATGATGCAAATAAGCGTTCCTACTAGGGATCCGGCATGAGGCTGAGTTACTCTAGGTTTGGGTTATGGTCTAGACTTGGGGTACCCGAGCGGACAACTGGGGCCGAGGAGGGGGCGACGTACCAGGAGCACTAAAGTCTGCCTGGCCTTGTCGCTTGACCAGCCTCGCTCTATTTGGTATAATTTCTATAGAAAAAGTGGGCTACGCGAACGTATGCACCATTTTTAGAAGACTCAGAGGGGAGGCGTAAGAAGAAAATTATATACAATTCAACAATATTAAAGCGGTAAACAGATAGCATTTAGCACAAAGGTTCACAAAAATACAATAATATCAACAATAAATAAGCCAAGTAAAAATCATAAAACAATCTCGAATTCTTGAATCCTGAACCAAAAGTTCTGGGTTCCTTGTCCCCAGTAGAGTCGCCAAAGCTGTCACACCTCCTTTTTCTACTACACCTGGGAAGAGGTATAATAAAGGGAGTTTTTCCAATTAAAGGACAATCGAAAAGGGATTTATTTATTTAAAGAATTCAGAGTCACCACTTGGGAGATTTATAGTGTCCCAAGTCACCGGTTTAAATTCCGAATCGAGGAAGGTTGACTTTGTATTACAGTCTGCGAAACCAAAAATTCGAGTAATGAATTCTGTTAAGCTGTGAGGTGTTAGGCATTCCCAAGTTCCGTAGTTCTAGCACGGTCGCTTTGATCATACTTGTCTTATAAAATTATTTAATTACTGATTTTAGAACCTATGTGCTTTTGCTTCTTTCACCACTTTTAATTAAGAAATTATCTTGAAATGGGTTACGCGTACGTATACCCATTTGCTTGGCGCGTCAAAAATCATATCACGCAAATGTGTCCACAATTAATAACGCTTTATTATTATTAAGAAAGTTTGACAAAAGTTGCGCGAACACATACTCCGGTTTTGTTTTTAGAAATCGCAATCATGTCACGCGAACGTGTCCACAGTCGCGATGGTATATTAAATGTGCCTAAAGCAAACTACAAACATTTGTCATTTTTATATATAGTTTTTTCATATGAGGGTCATGGATGATTAAATTGTAGATGGCACACCTCAAAATATATAAATTAAAATAAAATAATAGCCTATGAAAACTCATTTTGTTATTGAGAAGAATTTGGTTGCAGTTGCGCGAACGCATACTCCAAAATAATTTTTTGAATTGGAATTATGACACGCAAACGTGTTCATAGTCACAATTGTATTTTAAGTGGACCTAAAGGCTATTTTACGAGTATTCATTTCAGAAACATAAGAAATTGCCAAAACACTAGAATTCACATATACAGAGAAGTGAAATTTAATCACAATTATTGTCATGACCAAATTCCAAACCCGGTCGTGATGGCGCCTCTCATGAAGACAAGGTCAGCCAACTAACCCAATTCGTCTCTTTAACAGTTATTAAACATAAATAAATAGAAAATACAACTTAATGGCATTAAAAGCGGTTAATTACGACCCAACACAATCCGACCGGGGTGTCAAAAGTCACAAGCATCTAAAGAAAGCCTGAACACAACTACAGGGTCAATAATAATATACAGAGTAACATCTGAAATCAAAAGATGAAGTCCGGTATCGCGAACACTGGCGGTCACCTTGCCCACTACAGTAGTAATACCTTCAATAAGCTATTAACCCGTTTTCGGGTGAACAATACCTTCAACAGCATGCGAGGTGCATGGAGTAAAGTGATTACTCCAACTCAATGGGTAATAAAAGTAAATAATAACTGAGCAGCAAGAAATCACGTAAAGCAACCAACAGGCTATACAGAAGCCGGGTACAATTTCCGAGAAAAAAACGGTGAAATCAGTGAACTCTTTAGAAGTGGTTCGGCTCAGTTCAAATCTCTTTTGAAAATAATCTTTTCAATAATTACGAAAATTGTTAAAACAAAATAGTTAGTGCTGATTAGCACAGAAAAATCTGCCCCTCGGGCACAAATACCACAGTATAATAGGTAAAAATGCAGAAAAGTATGTAAGATGAGCGCATAAAAGTTCGCCCCACGGGCATAGCTCAAAACAGTACCAGCCCCTCGGGCTCAATATCAACCGCTCATAACAGTATCAGCCTCTCGGGCTCAGTCTCAATCACATGGTACAACACCAGCCCCTAGGGCTCATTCCCAATTCACATCAGCCCCTCGGGCTCACTCCCAACTCACATCAGGGTACCCGCGCTCACTGCGGGTGTGCAGACTTCGGAGGGGCTCCGACAGCCCAAGCGCTATATCATCATAAGGCCTGAAAGCCTGTACATATCAACATTAGGCCTGAAAGCCTTCTCAAAAAATACTCGATGCCTGAAAGCCTCCTCACATATCGCTCTAGGCCTGAAAGCCTCCTCACATATCGCTCGAGGACTGAAAGCCTCCTCACATATCCCTCGAGGACTGAAAGCCTCCTCACACCACTCGAGGCCTGAAAAGCCTCCTCACATCACTCATCAGATCCTCAATCATGGCCCTCAGCCTCAATCAGTCCAAAAATAATCATAAGCCCCTCGGGCATCAGTAAAAATAATAATGCTCAGCTCAAACAATAGTTCAAATATCAGTTAAAATTCAAGGTTGAATAAAAATATAGTTGAGTTCATGAAACAGTGTAATTCAAATGGACTGGGTTCAAATAATATTTCAAATAGTGACGAAAACAACGATGATAGCTCATAAGGAGTTTCAACAATCGGCAATAAGCCCCAATATGGCAATAAGCCCAAGTCATAGCGAAAAAACAACACGTCATAGTCAAATACGCGGTAAAATCAACAACCGGGATGGACTAAGTCACAATCCCCAACGGTGCTCTACCCCACGCTCGCTATCCGGCGTGCAAGTCACCTCAATATAGCACTATGGTGTTCAAATCCGGGGTTTCAAACCCTCAGGATATCATTTACAACCATTACTCACCTCGAACCAGTGAAATCCCTCGCTCGCGATGCCTTTCCCCTCAAATCGGCCTCCACACGCGTCGAATCTAACCAAAATCATAGCGAATACATCACAATATTCCAAGGGAACAATACCCAATCAAAAACAATCGAAATATAGCAAAAATCTCGAAACTAGCAAAACTCGAGCCCTGGGCCCGCATCTCGAAAAATTACAAAACTCACATTACCGGATTCCTCGTCTCGCCACGAGTCCATACATACTAATAACTCCCAAATCCGAGCTCAAATGACCTATCAAATCCCATTTTGAAATATCAAAACTCAAGCCCTAGCTTTACCCCTTTTTAATGAATTTCAACCAATTTCCATTTTAAATCTATCATAATCTCGTGAATTTAGTCCAAGGAACTTACCTCAAATCATTCCTCCTTGAATCCCTCTTCAAAATCGCCTCAAAGCTCTCAGAGCTCGCTAAAAAATGGTGGAAAATATCCCAAGCTCGCGGATGAAATACTAATAAAAACCCCCTTCTGAACAGCTCTTTCCGCTTTTGCGGTCCTTTTTGTCGCTTCTACGACACCGCTTTTGCGGTTACGTATCCGCTTCTGCGGTTCCTCAAATTTTCCCCAAGACTGCTTCTGCGGTCAACCAATCGAGTAAGCGGGTCCGCTAGTCCGCTTCTGCGAAAAAATCACCCAGGTCCATTTTTCGCTTCTGCGGGACTGCTTCTGCGGTCCATTTCCGCAGAAGCGGAAATACCAGATCCTTCAGCAGCTTTTAAACTCCAAATTTCATCCCGTTAACCATCCGAAATCACCCCGAGGCCCCCGAGAGCTCAGCCAAAGGCACCAACATATCCCAAAACATCATACGAACTTGTTCCAATCATTAAAGCACATCAAACAATACTAAAACCATTAAATCACATCGGATTCAATCTTAAGTTTCTTAAAAACTTTTGAAATACACTTTCGATAAAAAACCCGACCAAACTACGTCTGAATGACCTGAAATTTTGCACACACATCACAAATCACATATCGAAGCTACAACAACTCTCGGAATTCCATTCCGAACCTCAGATCGAAATCTCACCTATCAACCGGAATTCGCCAAAATACTAACTTCGCCACTTCAAGCCTAATTCTACATCGGACCTCCAAAATCAATTCCAATCGCACTCCTAAGTCACAAATCACCTCCCGAAGCTAACCGAATCGCCGGAAATCACATCTGAGCCCTCTAACTCATAAGTCAACGTCCGGTTGACTTTTCCAATTTAAGCCTTCCTTAAAGAGACTAAGTGCCTCATTTCTTATCAAAATCAATCCAAATCAACTCTCACACACCACGTACCGATAATGAAATATGAAGAAGCAATAAACGGGGAAAACGGAGCAGTAACACATGAGACGATGGGTCAGGTCGTCACATCCTGCCCAACTTAAACAATCGCTCGTCCTCGAGCGTACCCAGAGTTGTACTAGAAGCCAACAAATATCTGAATGACCTTACCAAGCATATACCCGGGGTGATCCCACGTCACCCTATCTCACATAGATCCGATAATACAACACAGCTGAAATTTCACAGTCCATCTAGACCATAAACCATAGAAACACATTGCACTTTCCGAAATCATACCCAGAGTAAACCCGATGTCAGGCCCCAAATTCGAGGGACATGACTGGCGCCCGACCGGGTAGCCCCAGCCGAGCGGACTTGGGTGCCTCTCCTACCCCACGTGCTACCCCATGTCTTAATTACTCAATATTCCAAGAACTGGCCAAATAATTAGTTTTAGAACACCCTTTTTGCAAAGCACACGTACATACAATTTAGTTAGTGAAATTACCAATTCGTTGCCCATCAATGGAATCATGGATTTACATAACTTCTAACCCACACCCACTGTCTACGGAGCCTCTAGAAGTACAAAAGATTAATACAGTATTTGCTGGTAACAAGGCTCCGGCTATACCTTACAAAAACATCAAAATAAACTCCGGAAACAAGCGGCCCGAGCCATACAGGACCCCGAGAGGAATGGGCTCACCAAAAAAAAGCTGAAGGAAGACAAAGAGGGAGCTACGATCGGTGGGCTGGAGCACCTTCTGCGGATCCACCTACAATCATAACACGAATGTAGCACCCCCGGGAAAATGGAAGTCAGTACATTTGAATTGTAATGGTATGTATAACAAACCTTACCCTGAGTAACCTCAAACCATACACAAGTAATAAACAATAGAAGGAAGCAACAATTGAGTACATACAAGGAAAACAATCAAGGCAAACAAGTTAACAAACTCTCCTTTCCCCATCATCATTTCCACATTTTCAATTTCACAACGTTCTCATATTTCATTTTAATAGTGATATCGATCACTTTCCACCCTTATTACCTCGGCCACCCTTATTACCTTGGCCACCCTTGTCACCACAACCCATACCTTAGTACTTCGTGTTGCGGCGCGCAACCCGATCCCACCGAGCAATCACAAATCACAAACAACACCACAACAATAATAATTTACAAGAATAACCACAACAAGTTTTAAGAACAACAACCACAAATCCCAATAACAACAACAACACAACTCACAAAAGGTTTAAGTGACTATCCATGCCATTTCCATCTTTTTCAACAGCCCGTTATACCATTTAGACAACAATGATAGTTTTCCACGACTAACCACAAAGGATGTTATCACAGTTATTTCAAGTTCACCAATTACGATTCCTCTCTATCATTTATTCCACTATCCTTGCCACATAACACATTCACAATCACAACTTAGTTTATTGCCATTTACTTGCACAATCATATCGGATGTTTTAACCAACAACGCATAAGGAACAATATTTACATGAATTCATAAATAGTTCACACAAGTAAACACATACTGCTCACAAGAGATTAACTTCACCACTAATTCATGGAGATATCACATACCAAGTATTCGGACACCAAACAGGGTGATTTTACAAAGGTTAAAGTTAGCCATACATACCTGAAGATGAATTCCTTTCTAATTCCTACTTCCAATTCACCAAAAATCTAGCAACGTCAATATAGTGCACAAATTAATACACATAACTTAGAATTGAAGTTCACAACTGCTGCTCAACTCATTTAGGTTATCAACCCCTCTTTGAACACTCCTTCACCCCTACCCAATTCCTCGTACTAGACTTTAGATTTTTAATAGACATGCATGAAGGATTTCAACCATTATTTCAATGACTAATGCATGTGACTCCCCCTCTTAGTTTAAACCATAAATTCAATGGGATAAGTTAGGGATTTTACCTGAAAGGAAAGGGGATATGAAGATAAGCTTGAAATTTCCCGGCCTGGATAGTTTTGAAGAACCAAAATTTGGAGAAGATGACTTTCTCTCTCAAGACCCTCTCTTCCTATCTCTTAATTTGTTTAGAAAGATTGTTAAAATGAGGGGGTTGAGGTTTTTTTATTGAAAAGGGGTCGGGTTTTAAAATTTGGAAAAATAGAAGCCCGAGCAAATCTGCGTTCGCATTTTGTGATCACAAAATCGAAATGTGGCCAGCATATTGGACCGCAGAAATGACCCTAAAACTCTAAAGTTCTGCTTGGGTCTGCGACAGGAATGCGGTCCGCATTCCTGTTATGCGGTCGTATTTTGCACCGCAGAATTGACCTCCACAAATCATTGAGGAATTTATGCGACGATTATGCGGTCCACATATTGATTATGCAATTGCATAATGGACCGCATTTTCAACATCAAGTTTGAAAATTCTTATGCTTCACTCTGCGGCAGAAATGCGGTCCGCATGGCTTATCTGCAACTGCATTCTGGACCGCAGAATGACAATTTTCTGGAAAATCGATTCTTTTGATTTTTAAGTGCAAAATCAGTAAAAAAGGGTCCGAACCGCGGTGAGCAAGCTCGCCGCGAAGAATCTACACATTCCTAACATATATTCGTACCTTGGCACTATGAGCTACTAGGTTTTGAGCACAAGATTTTACGGGGCCTTACATCCTCCCCCACTTAAAATCATTCGTCCTCGAATGAGGATTTTTTTGAAAATCAATTGGTTTAAAAAGCATGATATGCAGACTCTCAAAATTTTCATTAACTCCCATATTTTAGAAAACTTTCGCCAGAGTTTCCTTTGTATCATGGACATATCTACCTAATAGAGGGACCCCGAAACACAAATTCCAAACACCATGACAGGATTACAACAATCCCTACAACTGTCACACAATTTCCTAACTTAACAATTGCACACATTTGATCACTTGATACATTTTTCTCATGAATCAGTTATCTCAATGAGTTCCACATAATCTAACCATTTCAACATACTACATGCATACAAGTAATTTGTTACCAACTTATACAATCATTAATTGATTATTATCGCAAGAGTCTTTGTCAAACTTTTATTTACCAAAGAGATGTTAACATGGCTTAAAACAATCACATCACCTAGAAGTCTTGCACAACTAAAGGAACTTCACTAGTAGTAGGAAGGAAACAACTCGGACACAATGATAGTTGTTTTATAGATAGAAAGGTTACATTATTTCTTCTAAACTTGATCAAACAGATGGGGATATTTCTCTTTCATTTCCTTCTCCACTTCCCACATAGCTTCCTCAGCCCGTTGACTCCGCCACAACACCTTGACTAAGGCAACTTCCTTATTTCTCAACTTACGGACTTGTCTATCAATAATGGCAACCGAAACCTCTTCATACGACAACTCTTCATTACCCTCGATAGTCTCGACTGGCTCGATGGTGGATGGATCTCCAACCACTTTCTTCAACATGGACACGTGGAACACCGGGTGCACTAATGACATTTCGGGAGGCAATTCCAGCCTATAGGCCACCTGCACTAACCTTTGAACGATTCGATACGGCCCGACATACCTAGGACTCAACTTACCTTTCTTCCCGAAGCGCATGATTCCCTTCATAGGGGATACCCTCAATAACACCCAATTATTAACTTGAAATTCCAATTCCCTCCGACGAACATTCGCATAAGACTTTTGGCGACTCTGAGCAGTCTTCATCCTTTCCGGAATGATTTTAAATTTCTCCAGAGCTTGGTGTACAAGATCTGGCCCTATCAGTTCTACTTCACCCACTTCGAACTACCTAATCGGAGACCTACACCTTCTTCCGTATAAGGCCTCAAATGGGGCCATCTGAATGCTAGCATGAAAGTTGTTATTGTAAGCAAATTCTATAAGGGGCAGGTGATCATCCCAATTACCTTTGAAGTCAAAGATACAAGCCCACAACATATCTTCAAGCGTCTGAATAGTTCGCTCTGCTTGACCATCGGTCTGCGGATGGAAAGCCGTGCTGAGATTCACCTGGGTACCCAAACCTTGCTGAAATTTCTTCATAAAATTAGCTGTGAACTGAGCCCCTCGATCCGAAATAATAGAGAGCGGAGTACCAAAAATCCTCACTATTTCCTTGATGTACGACCGAGCATACTATTTTGCGGTATCGGTGGACTTGACTACCAAGAAATGAGCTGATTTGGTGAGTCGATCCACTATCACCCAAATTGAGTCAAACGTTCGCTGAGTGCGAGGTAATCCTAGCACGAAATGCATGTTGATCATCTCCCACTTCCACATTGGTATTTCCATAAGCTGTGTTAACCCACCAGGCCGCTGATGCTCAGCTTTTACTTGCTGAAAATTTGGACATTTAGATACAAAGTCAGCCACACCCCTCTTCATACCGTTTCACCAATAAATTTCCTTGAGATCGTGATACATTTTTGTAGAACCCGGGTGCACCGAATACTTGGAATGATGAGCCTCCACCATTACTCTCTCCCGAAGGTTATCCACATCTGGAACACATAGCCTTCCTTGACATCGTAGCACCTCATCATTGCCATCGAGTGAGAATGCCAAAGTTTTGTTGTTCAGAACTACCTCCTTCATCTGTGCCAATGTTGGATCAATGAACTATTTTTCCTTGACTTCCGCTACAACCGATGATTCTGCTCTATTACGCACCATAACTTCCTCCTCATTTGGGGTCGAAATGCGAACCCCAAGACTAGCCAACTGATAGACCTCCCGGGCTAGGAGCCTCTGATCCGTCCCCAAGTGAGCAAAACTACCCATGGATTTTCGACTGAGGGCGTCGGCCACAACATTCGCCTTACCCCGATGGAATAAGATGTTCATATCATAATCTTTAAGAAATTCTAACCATCGCCGCTGCCTCAAATTTAACTCTTTCTGTTTGAACAAATATTGGAGACTCTTGTTGTCTGAGAACATATCCACATGGACCCTATAAAGGTAATGCCGCCATATTTTCAAGGCAAATACAACTGCTACAAGCTCCAAATCATGCGTCGGGTAATTCTTCTCGTGATACTTGAGTTTCCTTGAAGCATACGCTATAACCTTCCCATGCTGCATCAATACACACCCCAAACCAATGCTGGAGGCATCGCAATAGACCACAAATTCTCCTGTGCCTTCCAGTAAAGCCAATATCGGTGCCGATGTCAACCTTGACTTCAATTCCTAAAAACTTCTCTCACAAGCGTCGGACCATTGGAACTTAAATGCTTTCTGCATCAATTTAGTCAATGGGGAGGCGAGGGTAGAGAATCCCTCCACAAACCTCCGGTAGTACCCGACTAAACCCAAGAAGCTACGAACCTCCGCAGGCACTGTGGGTCTAGGCCAATCCTTCACCGCTGCAATCTTCTGGGGGTCCACCTCACTGGAAACAACATGACCAAGAAAAGTGACGGACTCTAACCAAAATTCACATTTTGAGAATTTAGCGTATAACTGGTGCTGATGAAGAATTTGCAAAACTGCCCTAAGGTTATAGGCATGATCCTCCCGGCTTCGCGAATACACAAGGATGTCGTCAATGGAAACAATCACGAAGGAGTCTAGAAATGGCTTGAAGACCTGATTCATAAGATCCATAAAAGCTGCCGGGGCGTTGGTTAGCCCAAAAGACATGACCAAGAATTCAAAGTGACCATAGCGAGTTCTGAAAGTGGTCTTGGGAATATCCTGCTCCCTAGTCTTCAATTGGTGATATCCTGACTGCAGATCAATTTTGGAGAAGAATCTTGCACCTTGCAATTGGTCGAACAAATCATCTATCCGAGGCAATGGATACTTATTTTTGATGGTGACTTTGTTAAGCTGCCGATAATCAATACACATCCGGAGCGACCCATCCTTCTTCCTGACAAAAAGGACCAGAGAACCCCATGGTGACATACTCAGTCGTATGAACCCCTTCTCTAATAAATCCTTCAGCTGCTCCTTTAACTCTCTTAACTCTGCTGGCACCATCCTGTATGGAGGAATAGATATTGGCTGGGTATCTGGCAATACATCAATCCCGAAATCAATCTCCTTATCTGGTGGAATTCCTGGAAGCTCATCTGGGAACACTTCAAGAAACTCGTTCACAACCGGCACGAACTCGAGGGCAGACACTTCTGATGTGGTGTCCGCCACCCGAAACAAATGATAGATACATCCCTTTTTAATCATCCTTGAATCTTTAAGGTAGGAAATAAACCTACCCTTCGGTACCACACCATTTCCTTTCCACTCAATAACTGGCTCATCAGGAAACTTGAGCCTCAGGATTCTCGTTCGGCAGTCAAGTTTGGCAAAACATGCATAAAGCCAGTCCATTCCCATAATAACATCAAAATCTACCATTCCAAGCTCGACAAGATCGGCCGTAGTAATACGACAACACACCGCAATAGCACAATTTCTATAAACTCGCGCGGCAATGATAGTATCACCAACCGGAGTCGATATAGAGAACGGCTCATGAAGTTGTTCGGGTTCTATCCCAAAGCTTGAAGCGATGAATGGAGTGACATAAGACAAAGAGGATCCCAGATCAATAAGAGCATAACAATTAATGACCTAAACAGACAAGATACCTGTAACCACATCTGGAGAAACCTCTGCACTCTGGCGACCACTCAAAGCATAGAACCGACTGGGTCCACCTCTAACACGAGCTCCTCCCCTAACTGTACCAAATCCCGCCGGGGCTGGAGGACGTACAGATGATGTAGTGACTGAAGAACCGGATGACTGAGCAGATCCCCTGCCCATGCCCTGACTGGGCACATGACAGTCTCGCCGAATGTGACTTCTTACCCCGCATCTAAAACACACTGGGATATCTAAATAGCAATTCTCTGTATGAAATATCCCACACTTGGGGCATGGAGCCCTCCCCTGCTGCTGTGAGCTCTCTCCCGAACGACCGGACTGATGGGCCCTCCTACTGTCTGAACCTGGCCTCACACAGCTGCTTTGCTGGTAACTTTGCAGAGATGGTGGTACGCTCGCTGAGGACTGAGCATATGACTGGGATAGCCCTGACGACCCTCTCCCCTAAGTTGATCTCCCTGAGTGGCCCGCTGATCGGGCCCTGTTGCTATTCTCCCTTTCCGCCCGAATCTTCAATTTCCTAGCCTCTGTGGCCGGAGCGAATCCCACAATCTTTCCATAGTTCATGTCCGAGTGTAAGGCCGCTGTAGCAGCCTCATTCACTACTAAGGGACTAAGGCCCTAAACAAATCGCCGAACTCTAGCTGCCATGGTCGACACTAACTGGGGAGCATACTTGGACAACCTCAGGAACTCCATGTGGTACTCCCAAACACTCATGCTGCCCTGGTTGAGGATCTCGAACTCAGTGGCACAGGCTGCTATTGTCTCAATAGGCAAGAACTGGTCCATGAATGCATCTACAAACTCATCCCATCTGGCCGGAGGTCCTCCCTCCCCACGGGAGTCCTTCTACATCTCGAACCATGAATACGCTGATCCCCTCAACCTGTATGATGCCAACTCAACTCCCTCTGTCTCTGAAACTTTCATCACTCGGAGGGTCTTATACATTTCATCAAGGAATTCCTGCAGATCGGCCTCTGGATATGTGCTTGAGAATTCTAGAAAGGCTAGCCGCAAAAACTGGTAAACTCCGGAACTGGATGAACCTCCCTGTTCGCTAGAGGATGCAGGGGCATCCTGGGATCCCTGGGCCTAAGCGGCCACTAACTAGGTCAGCATATGGATAGCTCCTCTAAGTTCCCCATCAAAAGCCTCAGGACCAGGAGCTAGGATGGTGCCCGAATAAGGAATATCGGCGGGAGGCATGGTGGCACCCTCTGCCGCTGTAGGAACAGGAACATGCTGGTCTAGGACAGACAGGCCAGTTAGGTTCAAGGTCGGGGAGTCACTCTCACCCACAGCATAAGGTACAAGATTCATAGCCTCACTTGTGGCATTGGCCCCAAGGCTGAGTCTAGCTCTCTACTTAGGTGCCATTACTGAAAATGTTCAGAACAAAGCATGAGTTAGATATAGGTACTTTCACATTTCACTTTACCGCATGATATGGAATAACAAAGAAATGGGAGGATTTCCTAAATGTCCATGCAGCCCTCCACTTATAGATGTGGTCGACTTCATACCGATAAGTAGGGCTCTACCTGACACGGCTCCGAGACATCCTAGGACTCCTTTAAAACCTTAGGCTCTGATACCAAGTTTGTTATGCCCCAAATTCGAGGGACATGACCGGCGCCCGACCAGGTAGTCCCAGCCGAGCGGACCTGGTTGCCTCTCCTACCCCACGTGCTACCCCATGTCTTACTTACTCAATATTCCAAGAACTTGCCAAATAATTAGTTTTAGAAAACCCTTTTTGCAAAGCATACATATATACAATTTAGTTAGTGAAATTACCAATTTGTTGCCCATCAAAGGAAACATGGATTTACATAACTTCTAACCCACACTCACTGTCTACGGAGCCTCTAGAAGTACAACAGATTAATACAGTATTTGCTGGTAACAAGGCTCCGGCTATAACTTACAAAAACATCAAAATAAACTCCGAAAACAAATGGCTTGAGCCACACAGGACCCCGAGAGGAATGGGGCTCACCAAAAAAAAGCTGAAGGAAGACGAAGAGGGAGCTACGATCGGTGGGCTGGAGCACTTGCTGCGGATCCACCTACAATCATAACACGAATGTAGCGCCCCCGGTAAAAGGGACGTCAGTATATTCGAATTGTACTGGTACGTATAACAAACCTTACCCTGAGTAACCTCAAGCCATACACAAGTAATAAACAATAGAAGGAAGCAACAATTGAATACACACAAGGAAAACAATCAAGGCAAACAAGTTAACAAACTCTCCTTTCCCCATCATTATTTCCATATTTTCAATGTCACAACGTTCTTATATTTCATTTCAATAATGATATCGATCACTTTCCACCCTTATTACCCCGGCCACCCTTATCACCACAACCCATACCTTATTACTTCGTGTTGCGGCGCGTAACCCGATCCCACGGAGCAATCACAAATCACAAACAACACCACGACAATAATAATTTACAAGAATAACCACAACAAGTTTTAAGAACAACAACCACAAATCCCAATAACAACAGAAACAGAACTCACAAAAGGTTTAGGTCACTATCCATGCCATTTCCATCTTTTTCAACAGCCCGTTATGCAATTTACACCACAACGATAGTTTTCCATGACTAACCACATAGGATGTTGTCACAGTTATTTCAATTTCACCAATTACGATTCCTCTCTATTATTTATTCCACTGTCCTTGCCACACAACACATTCACAATCACAACTTGGTTTATTTCCATTTACTTGCAAAATCATATCGGATGTTTTAACCAACAATGCTTAAGGCACAATATTTACATGAATTCACAAATAGTTCACACAAGTAAACACATCCTGTTCACAAGACATTAACTTCACAACTAATTCATGGAGATATCACATACCAAGTATTCGGACACCAAACAAGGCAATTTTACAAAGGTTAAAGTTAGCCATACATACCTGAAGCTGGATTCCTTTCTAATTCCTACTTCCAATTCACCAAAAATCTAGCAACGTCAATACAGTGCACAAATTAATACACATAACTTAGAATTGAAGTTCACAACTGCTACTCAACTCATTTAGGTTATCTACCCCTCTTTGAACACTCCTTTACCCCTACCCAATTCTTCCTACTAGATTTTAGATTTTTAATAGACATGCATGAAGGATTTCAACCATTATTTCAAGGACTAATCCATGAGACTCCCCCTCTTAGTTTAAACCAGAAATTCAATGGGAGAAGTTAGGGATTTTACCTGTAAGGAAAGGGGGAATGAAGATAAGCTTGAAATTTTCCGGCCCGGATGGTTTTGAAGAACCAAATTTTGGAGAAGATGACTTTCTCTCTCAAGACCCTCTCTTCCTATCTCTTAATTTGTTCAGCAAGATTGTTAAAATGAGGGGGTTGAGGTATTTTATTGAAAAGGGCTCGAGTTTTAAAATTTGGAAAAAAGAATCCTGAGCAAATCTGCGGTCGCATTCTGCGATCGCAGAATCAAAATGCGGCCAGCATATTGGACCGCAGAAATGCCCCTAAAACTCTGAAGGTCTGCCTGGGTCTGCGACAGGAAATGCGGTCCGTATTCCTGTTATGCGGTCGCATTTTGTATCGCGGAATTGACCTCCACAAATATGGAGGAATTTATGCGACGATTATGCGGTCCGCATATTGATTATGCGATTGCATAATGGACCGTATTTTCAACATCAAGTTTGACAATTCTTCTGCTTCACTCTGCGGTAGAAATGCGGTCTGCATAGCTGATCTATGACTGCATTCTTGACCGCAGAATGACAATTTTATGGAAAATTGATTCTTTTGATTTTTAAGTGCAAAATGAGTATAAAGGGTCCGAACCGCGGTGAGCAAGCTCGCCGTGAACAATTCTACACATTCCTAACATATATTCGGACCTTGGCACTACGAGCTACTAGGTTTTGAGCACACGATTTTACGGGGCCTTACACCCGAACCAGTGGTAATAACCCACACTTGCAACCTTAGGTGAAATCATACAATATACCACACAATCCAGCACTCGAAACGATAGCCTTTATTCACAGCAGTTTCTCACAATACTCAATTACCGATAGGAACGTCTTATTAGCTAAAGTCTTATTCCAACACTTTCATATACTGCCAACGATAATTAAGACACGCGATAAACCGCAACCATTCCTCAGATCAACCATATGTGAAGCCACTTCCTTTTTGTCTAATACCACAACAGATTTTCGGACCAGACATCGATTCTTTTTTATCCTTCTAACAAGCTGAATTCACATCTGTTCGAATTCATTAATGACTCCAATGATCATCTCGAACCCAACACACCACTCTGGTGATATGACACCTCAACACAGGCCTAAGCCACAACTTGCATAATACACGCACCAATGAGAAACAGTTTGAACATACTCAAATCATGACAATAGACTCAAATGAAAGAGTGGTACCTCAAGCTCATCAGTCCATCACAACACAAGGTTGAGACCCTGTCTCACGTAATAGATATAGAATACCTGAATCTACCTCGAAGGATCATAACTCCACGTAGCCTCGCTACAATGCACGATCATATCCAAACACTGTTACACCTGAAGCACCACAAGTCACTATGCTCAAAATCAACAACCACGCACAATTTGATGTCTGAAACTAAAGCAATTCATTAAACCCACGGTGAAACAAATAACATACGTCACGCAACCTGATAGGCCATAATCAATACTCCATTTACTGAGCAACACTCAATTACTCTTCCCGCTTGACTTCCACTATGAATCCCCAATAGAACTGCACCACGTGTGCCCATAACCAACAAGTCATAATGCCTCACAGCACAGAAAAAGCAACTCATAGGTCACCCTAGATCACTAACAAGCTCAATAACAATCGAATCAACCTATCCCTCAACAATACAACTCTGGGCCAACCAAGCTAACTCAAGCTAAATACGTAGCCACCTCGGCCTGCCAACGAACTCAATACCAAGAAGCCTGAAATTGTTCCTTCCACTACTATAACTCCTGCCGGAGACGTACTATACGGTGCCCGATACCAAATAAATGTCGAAATCCACTATCTCACCCGGTGACGTGCCCGGCCACAAGAAACACATCTGAAAGAGTCTCTCAATAATGGAACTGAATCAATGGTAGAAACCTCTACACTGACATCCATCACGAAGGCCCAATTAAGAAAAGCAATCCTTCCCAGCCGTCCGCTGGTCTTTGGAATACAACCACTCTGCTAGAACATAATCCGATGGACTCCGCCACGCAACCTGTGGCCTTTTCCGACATAACCCACAACACAATAGTCTAGAATAACCCAACACTGAGAAAACCAGTCTACACCCCAATATCATATCAAGAATCTAATATACCAAGCAAAGAAAGATCAACTCGGGCTTCTAAGTCCCAATAGCCGCTAACGGTACCAATACACACGACCCTCAACCACTACACAGCCTGTACCTAAAACTCCCAGTCTGCAACTCCATATAGCACATGAATCACTGTACCTGATCCCCAAATTCCGCAGTATGAATACATATTACACCTCGAGTATCCAAATTATTCCATGAAAGATATTCTAAAATTCTCCTATGTCATCAAACAAACTCAGATATCAGCAGTCGATCTAGCAAGAAAGTTTTGCAATACTACCAAAATATCCTCAGTCTAAACGCATTACCCCTCTCCGAGATAAATACTCCCGTCAAATCGCTTCCAATTAGCAGTATCATTTCCTTCGTTATCTGAGGCTACTATTTACTTAAGAGTTTTATGAACTTACTTTTCAGAACTGAACTGTAACTCACCTAGCCAACAACTTCCAGTGATCCCATTTGGAAGAAAATAATTACATATTCCATGCTTCGCATACCCATAGAAATTATATTCATCTCCAAACCACGGTAAAACCTAACAAGAACATCTTTGCCAATTTCATTTGCACACGCTAAACTGCCAGAACTGAATCCTGCCATCCAAACCAAGCTAACTAAGCTGTCCGAACTCAAAAGCTCTGCCGCACAATACCCGTAAGGGCTCATTACCTCGAACACATACAAAGAATTAATCATATCCTTACCATACCGATTCGGTCAATTATCAAGCTATTCTATTTATCTAATTCTCCTTCTTGATTCATCATCAACTTGGTATTCCCTCTTGTTGTAGCACCAAAATGCCTCAATCCAAGCTTACCACACGAGACTCGCACATAAGACCACACTGTCTAAGACCCATAGGCCACTGAATACCCTCTCAACGTTTCCCAGAAATACCACATTCCAGAATACTTTACTTTGAAGAACTTCCTGCGAATCTGAATTCGTTACCATTACTTTCCAGATATTGATACATAGAATCCCATAATTAACATAAAATACCAGAAGTCTTGATCCTTTCTAATGAAAAACACTATCTCTAGCCACATACACAACCTTAAGACACCTGATTATTACATGCAAAATCTTGAACATAATAAAACCATTCTCGATAGCCATCTACTTCATATTCGAACTGCAATTTACCTGATCAAATGGACATAACCATTCGTGCCTCATTAGCACTCTGACACCGCAGGACATGAACTCATTCCGATACAACCAAACAACTTGCTTATCTTTACACTAAGCATTCTTTATCAACAACAACTCACGACATCCTATTATTTCCACATATCTACGAAGTACCATATAAACTTTGTCAAAATTTTGCTTTACTCGTGCCATCCTCGGCTCAATTTCTGCAACCAGAACTAATCCGCCAGCATACCTCGAAAAGGAACCAACATAGCACATAACTATACAATCAGCTAATCAACAGCAACCTCCCCAACTTGGTTCGAAGCCATATATCAGGATGCACTCAATAACCCATAATACTTTTACTCTAATGATGCCAAAATATCATAGTGAGATTAAACTCAAATCGTCTACAAGTTTGCGAAAAAACCGATCATCTAGTACCATAATCCTCTGCAAATCTCGCATTCATCCCCACATCAGTTGAGCCCACTCTCTTAAGCAACCCGAATTTTTAAATTTCAACACGTACCCTTCAATTAGACATGAGATCTTCTAACATACACAGAAGGATCATACCACTTAAGAACACTCCGCAGGAGATATCCCACCTGCTTCGCCTCAACTTAGTATTTCAGCATGCCTTCCACCATCATATACGTTACACAGCTATTTAGTCTTCCTGGGCCTGAACTCATATCGCCATAGGTAATGCACTACCCTCCCCAACTAGGAGACACAAAAATATTCTTCTCTCGCCCATATTCGAGCTACACATCGAATCACAATAGGAATCGAATCACTTAACAGTTCATCTATTATCCAGAAGACTTCTTCGTCACTACCAAGTCATATAGATACATCTCGCAGTACTAACATACTCATCACACGGATATCCAACCGCCATTCCGGCTAATAAGGACAATACCGAACATACAAGTTCATACCACTTGTTCGCATAATCAGCACCTTGGTGCTCAAGCCATAGGAAAAGATCCGACCTCAAGTCCTCCAGACTGGCCCAACATACTCACAAAGATCGCATCTCGCCCCTTGATCGGGGAATCACAAGCCATCATGGCACATACAATACTGAGCGCTCATATGCGCATACATACGTGTGGAAGGAATTTCAAGATTATATCTCAAGTTGAATAAAGTACGCACGATAAGAATTCCAAGAAAATGAAGTTTTCCTAAAGGTTTTGCAGCCTCTCGCGGATAAATACAGACGTCTCCGTACCGATCCGCGAGACTGTATAAACCTGCTCATGACTCGTGAGACCTAGTAACCTAGGCTCTGATATCAACTTGTCATGACCCAATTTCCAAACCTGGTCATAATGGCGCCTCTCATGAAGACAAGGCCAGCCAACTAACCCAATTCATCTCTTTAACAGTTATTAAACATAAATGAATAGAAAATACAACTTAATGGTATTAAAAGCGGTTAATTACAACCCAACACAACCCGACCGGGGTGTCACAAGTCACGAGCATCTAAAGAAAACCTGAACACAACTACAAAGCCAATAATAATATAAAGAGTCAAATCTGAAATCAAAAGCTGAAGTCCGGTACCGCGAACACTGGCGGTCACCTTGCCCACTACAGTAGTAATACCTTCAATCAGCTATTAACCCATTTTTCGGGTGAACAATACCTGCAACTGCAAGCGAGGTGCAGGGAGTAAAGTGAGTACTCCAACTCAATGAGTAATAAAAGTAAATAATAATTAAGCAGCAAGAAATCACATAAAGCAACCAACAGGCAATACAGAAGCCGGGTAAAATTTTCAAAAAAAAAAAAATGGTGAAATCAATGAACTCTTTAGAAATGGTTCGGCTCAGTTCAAATCTCTTTTGAAAATGGCCTTTTCAATAATTACGAAAATTATTAACAGAAAATAGTTAGTGCTGATTAGCACAGAAAAAATCGCCCCTCGGGCACAAATACCACAGTATAATAGGTAAAAATGTAGATAAGTATGAAAGACGAGTGCATAAAAGTTTGCCCCTCGGGCACAGCTCAAAACATTACCAGCCCCTCGGGCTCAATATCAACCGCTCAGAACTGTATCAGCCTCTCGGGCTCAGTCTCAATCACATGTTACAACACCAACCCCACGGGCTCACTCCCAACTCACATCAGCCCCTCGGGCTCACTCTCAACTCACATCAGGGTACCCGCTCCCACTGTGAGTGTGCAGACTCCGGAGGGGCTCCTACAGCCTAAGCGCTATATCATCATAAGGCCTGAAAGCTTGTACATATTAACATGAGGCCTGAAAGCCTCCTCACATATCGCTCAAGGCTTGAAAGCCTCCTCACATATCACTCGAGGCCTGAAAGCCTCCTCACATATCGATCGAGGCCTAAAAGCCTCCTCACATATCATTCGAGGCCTGAAAGCCTCCTCACACAACTCGAGGCCTGAAAGCCTCCTCACATCAGTCATCAGATCCTCAATCATGGCCCTCGGCCTGAATCAGTCCAAAAATAATCATAAGCCCCTCGGGCATCAGTAAAAACAATAATGCTCAGCTCAAACAATAGTTCAAATATCAGTTAAAACTCAAGGTTGAGTAAAAATATAGCTGAGTTCACGAAACAGTGTAATTCAAATGGAATGAGTTCAAATAATATTTCAAATAGTGAGGAAAAAACCGATGATAGCTCACAAGGAGTTTCAACAGTCGGCAATAAGCCCCAAATATGGCAATAAGCCCAAGTCATAGTGAAAAACAACTCGTCATAATCAAATACGCGGTAAAATCAACAACCGGGACACGCCAAGTCACAATTCTCAATGGTGCTCTACCCCACGCTCGCTATCCGGCATGCAAGTCACCTCAATATAGCACTACGGTGTGCAAATCCGGGGTTTCAAACCCTCAGGATATTATTTACAATCATTACTCAAGTCAACCCGATGAAATCCCTCGCTCGCGACGCCTTGCGCCTGAAATTGGCCTCCACGCGCGTCGAATCTAGCCAAAATTAGAGCGAATACATCACAATATGCCAAAGGAACAATACCCAATCAAAAACAATCGAAATATAGCAAAAATCTCAAAACTGGCAAAACCCGAGCCCCGGGCCCGCTTCTCAAAAAATTACAAAACTTACATTACCGGATTCATCGTCTCGCCACGAGTACATACATACCAAGAACTCCCAAATCCGAGCTCAAATGACCTATCAAATCCCAATTTGAAATATCAAAACTCAAGCACTAGCTTTACCGTTTTTAATGAATTTTAGGCCAAGGAACTTACCTCAAATCATTCCTCCTTGAATCCCTATTCAAAATCGCCTCAAAGCTCTCAAAGATCGCTCAAAAATGGTGAAAAATATCCCAATCTCGCGGATGAAATACTAAATAAAACCCCCCTTCTGAACAGTTCTTTCCGCTTTTGCGTTCCTTTTTGTCGCTTCTGCGACACCGCTTTTGCGGTTACTTATCCGCTTCTGCGGTTCCTCAAATTTTCCCAAGACCGCTTCTGCGGTCAACCAATCGCGTAAGCGGGTCTGCTTCTGCGGTCTGCTGTTCTGCTTCTGCAGAAAAATCACCCAGGCCCATTTTTCGCTTCTGCGGGCCCCCCTCTCGCTTCTGTGGTCCATTTCCGCAGAAGCGGAAATACCAGATACTAGATCCTTCAGTAGCCTTTAAAGTCCAAATTTCATCCCGTTAACCATCCGAAATCACCCCGAGGCCCCCGGGACCTCAGCCAAAGGCACCAACATATCCCAAAACATCATAGAAACTTGTTCCAATCATTAAAACACATCAAACAACACTAAAACCATTAAATCACATCGGATTCAAGCCTATGTTTCTTAAAAACTTTCGAAATACACTTTTCGATCAAAAACCCAACCAAACCATGACCGAATGACCTGAAATTTTGCACACACATCACAAATCACATATCAAAGTTACAGCAACTCTCGGAATTCCATTCCGACCCTCGGATCAAAATCTCACCTATCAACCGGAGTTCGCCAAAATACTAACTTCGCCTATTCAAGCCTAATTCTACACCGGACCCCCAAAATCAATTCCTATCGCACCCCTAAGTCACAAATCACCTCCCAAAGCTAACCGAATCACCAGAAATCACATCCAACCCCTCTAACTCATAAGTCAACGTCCGGTTGACTTTTCCAACTTAAGCCTTCCTTAAAGAGACTAAGTGCCTCGTTTCTTATCAAAACCAATCCAAATCAACTCTCACACACCACGTACCGATAATGAAATATGAAGAAGCAATAAACGGGGAAAATGGAGCAGTAACACATGAGACGACGGGTCGGGTCGTCAAAATTATGTTGCCAAAAGAGTGAGTTTTAACATACTGAAGAGATCCAACGTTGCATTTCTAGACTTCGAAATTCAAGTTCTTTAACACCAAATGATATATCTAACTCCTGATTACCCCCCCCCTTCCCCCCCCCCTCCCCCGACCCCTAGTAGACCTTTGTTTCCCATTTTTCACAACTAATAATTCAGAAAGTTTAAGCTCCAATTTAACAGAAGCAAAGACCAATTGTACTAGCACTAATTCTTTTATAAGATTTGACTTTCAAGATGCTGTGACACTAATGAAGATAAATGTTTTTCCATGTAAAGTTGCCGCCATACTATTTAGATCTGCTAAAATTATTAAAGAATCCTCTTCTGAATGTAAAAATAAGAAGACAAACAGGGTATCAATTCTTATATCTACTTTGCGTCAGTTATATCTTTCTCCGCTTATCCTCGTAAGGTCAAGGAACAACAAACTTTGCAATTCCAGATGGGAACGGTCAGTCCTGCAGTCGGCTCCCAACAATCAACTAAACCAACAAACTAAACAATCATTTTACACTAACACTATACCCACCATTTCAATCACAAGCATGCCAACGCAAGAAAGAGCATAATCTGTTGCTTATTTTGCGGTGATGGATCAAACAAATGAACAAAATTATGATCATGGAATCACATGTTCAACCTTATGCCTCTGTACCAAACTCAATTAAAAGGGAGGTTTGAAGAAATGAATTAATCCCTATAAGAGTCATGGAATCGATCAACACAAAGTTGATCTTATTCTAAGCGAAGCAAAAGCAATATACGATGAACTAAAAAAATGGTTCCTAGGTCAGTAACACATGCAGATTTGTACACGATCTAGAGAATAATGCAACCATCAATGGATACCAAGTTTCTTGTTTTTGCTTTTGATAGACCAAATACTTAATTTAGTTCCAACAACTTCAAGGGATAAACAGGGAAATAATTCCAGACAGATTTAGACTTATCCTTGTCGAATTTAATACCAAAATGAATCCAAATAGCAGTTCCAAAACTCAACAGAACAAGGGAGCACAAGCCATCGGCAAAGCTTTCGTTTAAACTTCAATAAACCAAAAGAAAGCTTAGCGAAATATCATAGATGCACGCTTAACAAGTCCGCGTCATATTACGATTTCAAACAAGGCTGATTGAAATTTCCATACATGCCTCGGACAGAATTTCAAAGAAGATGAAGAAGAAAAGAAGAGCCACAGCCACAAGAGTTGATTCAATAACGGTTTACAACTTGTGTTAAATAAAGAGAAAATTCACAAACATGTCGGCGACAATTACTTTAAACAAAATTTAAAGAAAAAAACGAGCAGAAACTCAACAGTCAACTCCATAACGTACAATCACTGCAGAAATCGAACAGAACCGTGAATACGCCTTGAATCGGGAAACGAAACTTGAACTCCGACTAATTCCAACCCACCTCAATCGAATCACATCATTGAAAAATCGAATCAAAAAGTCAAATACATATATATATTTGTGTCTTTTGTTTATTTTGGGAAATTAGAGAACAAACTTAAAAACACTCTCAAATAAAAAAAACGACTACAAAAGAAATCTGAAAAAGAAAACCAAGAAAACAAGCCTTTTCAATTTAGGAACCAATTCTCAAATATTTTTCAAAACTAAACTATATCGAACAGTGATAGACGAGGCAGATGACCACACACGATCACATGTTCCGATGGATTCTGAGACTAGAGGACCACAAGAACATTTCTTAGCACACATATGAAATCATAGAAGAGGCTAATACAAACAAGAGAAATGACTACACAAATCTCATTTATTATTTCAAATTTCAACTCATTTTATAGCTCATTCAGAGATCGATTTACAACGGGAACTAAAATGAAGAAGATAAATGAGTCTGGAATTAAGAGACCGAACTAACACCACACTGAAATAGATCAAGGAAAAGTAAACAGCAGCAGAACAACAACTTTCAAACAACAACAACCTCAACTTTCTCAAATGACTTCCATTTTTAAACCAAATCCAGAAAAAAAGAAAAAAAAAGAAGCAGACACACTCTAGGGAAGTTAAAAGAGAACTTTAGACAATAATCATCATGAAATGAAATCCAGAACACTCAATGAAAAAACAATTTTTTCCTTTTGGTTTTTTTTTAATCTCAGAAGTAAAGAACCGGTAAATAAAGAAATCCTTCAAATCCTTTTTCTTCAAAATTCAACCCCCCTCTCAGAAGAGAAAAGCTCACCTTATATAGACCCTCTTGATTTTTCTCGAACCTTCAACCCACCCTCCCGAAAATCTCTGCACATCTCCTTCTATGAATGATTTTTTGTAAAGATGGAGGGCGAGGATTGATTTTCATCCATCCACGACCCGCATTTATCCAGCAAATCGATCAGGAGCTAAACAACGTGCAAAAAATATCTGAAAGGAATCTTCTATTCGTCAGACACCGTTACATTGTGGTGATGAGGAGAGTGGGGGAACGCGTGAGGAGAGATTTGAGGCTCACTCGCTTGGATTTGGGTTGAAATGGTAGTTGGATTCAAGTTCTTCTTTGGAGAAGAAGAACAGTCGCATGGTCTTTGGGATTTTAGGGTTCTGCAGGTTCTTTTTGCGTTTGATATTTGGGAACAGGTCGGGTTGCTTCTTGGGCTGGGGCGGTTGGGATGGGTTGGGCGGATTTTAAAAGGGGAAGAGGGGTTTGGACTGGAATTGGGTATTGTATTAAGAGGGGGAATGTGTTTGGGTATGAACTCTAGAATTTAAGGAGCAGTTCAACCTTGACTTCTCAATTCTTCTTTTATTTCAAACTAATTATCCTACAATTTCTTTTCCATTTTTTTTTCAAAATTAAAATAATTCCTACATTAATTCTTAGAAACTCATTAACTAAAATAAAGCACTCATTAAACCTAGATGGTAGTTAACTCAATTAAATGGATAGCTACTTAAGATAAAAGTTAAAATTAAAAGTGCAAAATACACTATTTTATGTGATTTTCTCTTTTTCTTTATAAAATAAATCAATTACTTAATAATTATAAAAATACAAAATTAACTCCTAAATGCAAATACATATCTATTTTTGTATTTTTCATTAATTAAACAAAAATAAAAATGCACAGACAAATACAAACAATTAATAAAAATACAACAAAAATCTACAAAATTGAAGTAATGAAAAGAAATCATTTTGTTTTGAATTTATGGAAGTAATTCATATAGGGCAAAAATCACGTGCTCACAGCTGCCCCTCTTTGCTCGAAAACATGAAGAGTTTTTGGGAAAAGATAAAGTGAGCGGACACGAGTGGTTTTTGCCTGTTTGAATACTCCGTGGAAAGCCTTTTTGAAAGATTTGACCGAAAGGGTATAATAAAAGGGAGTTTTTCCAATTATAGGACAATCGAAACGAGTTAATTAAAAATCAGAGTCGCCACTTAGGAGATTTATGGTGTCCCAAGTCACCGGTTTAAATCCCGAATCGAGGAAAAGGTTTGACTATGTATACAGTTTGTGAATCTGAAATCCGGATAAGGAATTCTGTTAACACGGGAGAAGGTGTTAGGCACTCCCGAGTTCCGTGGTTCTACCACGGTCGCTTTGATCATACTTGGCTTACACAATTATTTAATTACTGATTTTAGAACCTATGTATGTTTGCTTCTTTTACCACTTTTAATTAAGAAAAAATTATCTTGGAACAGGTTACGCGTACGTATGCCCGCTTGTTTGGAGCGCCAAAACTCATGTCACGCGAACGTGTCCACAATTAATAACGCTTTATTATTATTAAGAAAGTTTGACCGAAATTGCGCGAACGCATATTTCGATTTTATTTTTAGAAATCGCAATTATATCACGCGAACGTGTCCACAGCCGCGATGGTATATTAAACGTGCCTATAGCAAACTACAAGCATTTGTCATTTTTTATATCTAGGTTTTTCATATGAGGGTCATGAATGATTAAATTATAGATGGCACACCTCAAACTATATAAATTAAATTAAATTAATAGCCTATGAAAACCCATTTTGTTATTGAGAAGAATTTGGTCGCAGTTGCGCGAATGCATACTCCGAATTGATTTTTAGAATTTTAATTATGTCACGCGAACGTGTCCACAATCATAATTGTATTTTAAGCGGACCTAAAGGCTATTCTACGAGTATTCATTTCAGAAACATAAGTAATTGCCAAACCACTGGAATCCGCATATACATAGAAGTGCAATTTAATCACAATTATGTTGCCAAAAGAGTGAGTTTTAACATACTAAAGATAGCCTACGTTGCATTTCTAGACTTCAAAATTCAAGTTCTTTAACACCAAATGATATATCTAACTCCTGATTACCCCCCTTGGTGACCCCTAGGAGACCTTTGTTTCCCATTTTTCACAACTAATAACTCAGAAAGTTTAAGCTCCAATTTATCAGAAGCAAAAACCAATTATACTAGCACTAATTCTTTTATAGGATTTGACATTCAAGATACTGTGACACTAATGAAGATAAATGTTTTTCCATGTAAAGTTGCCGCCATACTATTTAGATCTGCTAAAATTATTAAAGAATCCTCTTCCAAATGTGAAAAGAAGAAGACAAACAGGTTATCAATTCTTATATCTACTTTGCGTCAGTTAAATCGTTCCCCACTTATTCTCGGAAGGTCAAGGAACTACAAACTTTGCAATTCTAGATGGGAACGGTCAGTCCTACAGTCTGCTGCAAACAATCAACTGAATCAACAAACTAAACAATCATTTTACACTAACACTATACCCAGCATTTCAATCATAAGCATGCCAACACAAGAAAGAGCACAATCTGTAGCTTATTTAGCGCTAATGGATCAAGCAAATGAACGAAATTATGATCATGGAACCACATGTTCAACCTTATGCCTCTGTACCAAACTCAATTAAAATGGAGGTCTGAAGAAATGAATTAATCCCTATAAGAGTCATGGAATCAATCAACACGAAGTTGTTCTTATGCTACGCGAAGCAAAAGGAACATACGATGAACTAAAAAAATGTTTCCTAGGTCAGTAACACACACAGATTTGTACACGATCCAGAGAATAATGCAACCATCAATGGATACCAAGTTGCTTGTTTTTGCTTTCGATAGACCAAATACTTAATTTAGTTCCAACAACTTCAAGGGTTAAATAGGAAAAAAATTCCGGACAGATTTAGACTTATCCTTGTTGAATTTAAGACCAAAATGAATCCAAATAGCAGTTTCAAAACTCAATTGAACAAGGGAGCAGAAGTCATCAGCAAAGCTTTCGTTTAAACTTCAACAAACCAGGTTTGAACTTTAACAAATCCGTCTCATATTACGATTTCAAACAAGGTTGATTGAAATTGCTATACATGACTCGGACAGAATTGCAAAGAAGAAGAAGAAGAAGAAGAAGAGAAGAACCACAGTCACATGAGTTGATTCAATAACGGTTTACAACTTGTGTTAAATAAAGAGAAAATTAACAAACTTGTTGGCGACAATTAATTTAAATAGAATTGGAAGAAACAAACGAGCAGAAACTCAACAATCAACTCCAAATCGTAAAATCGCTGCAAAAATCAAACAGAACTGCGAACACGCCTTGAATCGACAAACGAAACTTGAACTCTGACTAACTCCAACCCACCTCAATTGAATCACATCATTGAAAATAAAATTAAAAGTCCAAAAACAAATATTTTTGTGTCTTTTGGTTATTTTGGGAAATTAGAGAACAAACTTAAAAAGACTCTCAAATAAAATAAACGACTACAAAAGAAATCCAAAAGAGAAAACCCAGCAAACTAGCCTTTTCAATCTAGGAACCAATTCTCAAACATTTTGCAAAACTAAACTATGATCGAATAGTGATAGACGAGGGAGATGACCACGCACGATCATATGTTCCGATGGATTCTGAGACTAGAGGACCATACGAACATTCCTTAGCACACATATGAAATCATAGAAGAGGCTAGTGCAAATAACAGAAACGACTACATAAATCTCAGTTATTATTTCAAACTTCAACCCATTTTATAGCTCATTCAGAGATCGATTTATAACAGGAACTAAAATGAAGAAGAGAAACGAACCTGGAATTAAGAGACTGAACTAACACCACACTGAAATAGATCAAGGAAAAGCAAACAGCAGCAGAACAACAACTTTCGAGCAACACCAGCCTCAACTTTCTCAAATGACTTCTATTTTTAAACCAAATCCAGAAAAAAGAAAAAAAAAAGAAGAAGACGGACTCTAGAGAGGTTAAAAGAGAACATTAGACAATAATCGTCATGAAATGAAATTCCAGAATACTCAATGAAAAAACAAATTTTTCCTTTTGTTTTTTTTAATCTCTGAAGTAAAGAATCGGTAAAAAAAGAAATCCCTCAAATCCTTTTTCTTCAAAATCTAATCTCCCTCTCAGAAGAGAAAAGCTCACCTCATATAGACCCTCTTGATTTTTCTCTTACCTTCAATCCACCTGTCACTCCCAAATGCACACGCAAGTATACATGGTTGTACACGTAATAAAATGATAAGTCGAGTATCGAACCCACAAAGACTTATATCTACTACTCACTTATACTAACTACAATTCCAAATAATAACTAAATTATCAAGTAACTAGCCGATAGCTGTGTATTCAGTGGAGACAAGTATTCCAGGATTGTGATAGATTCACTAATCGTATTGTGTTTTAATTAACTCTCTCTTTCATATAATTCATTCATGTTTGCTAATTAATCGATAAATGCTCTCATAGTCTTCTCCCGAAGTATTACTCACCTATCCTCAATAGATTAATGCCTACATTCCTATGGAATTAATCTATTAAGAATGCATTAAGATAACGATATCTAATTGAGCACGGTAATTAGGTATATTCCTATCCTAACCACAAATCCGCTCCCCCTAAGGGTTAAGATCGTGCTCTCTTCAATTATTTTATAATCTAAAGCTTTCCCAAGCATAGCATAGATAGTAAATAAAGCCTAACTACTTGCCAAACAATTAAGCAATTAAACACAGAATTGAAGAAACAAATATATACGAATGAATTATAATCAAGATCTAGTCAATATCAAACAACAATAATCATGGCTAAATCACAACCCCAGAACAGTGGGCTTTAGCCACACATGCTAGTGTGTATCACAAATAGATTTAATTCCATCACAAAATGAAGAAAACAAAGAGAAGAAAAGAAGAACTTGATGATCCAAACACTTGTTGCTTCTTGCTTTCTCTATTTCTCTCTCTAAACTCTGCAAATCTCCCTCTCCCCCAGATCTTAGGCGAGCTTAACTTTATTTAAGTTCAGTGGGTTTTCTCCAAAATTCTAATTTTATCCCTAAATACGTTTTCCCGGACTGGATGCGCGGTAGTTCGCGCGTTACTTCGCGCGGTATTCTGTCTCAGCTTCTTAAGCACACGAACAAGTGCGCGACTTCGCACAGTACTTCGCGCATCTGGGACTGAATTTCTTCCATTTTCTTGTCTCGTCTTTGTGCGTACTCAAATTCGAGGGGTTGTTTTTGCTCATAAATCATTCCAATCACCTTTTTCAAGCATCATATAGACTCCTATTCCTGCAATGCATACAAATCACAATTAGAGCCTATTTCTCATCAATTAACTATAATATGTCATTGGAATATAATCAAGCGGAAGCATAAAAAATAGCTAAGTCATCTAGATTTCGCCTCTTATGAACACCCCACACTTAATTCATTAGTAGTCCTCGAGCAATCAAACCATACTCTCTAGAGACTCCTTCACCCAAACATTTCCCCCTAACGCATTACACCTAGAACAATGTACATACATTATGCCTAGCAGTGAACAATCCTAGCCTCAAAGCCGACTCTCAAGTGCCATGCAAATTCACACATCCTCAAAGTACTCTACACAGAAGTCAAGACTTGCTTTTCCATCACGAATCATATTCCCTCACAATCACATCAACAAAACTTAATTAAATTCATATATTCGAGGCGTACACTCACATATATCAAAGAAAGCACTCACTCTAACAAAAGAAGTCACATGCATGTAATTGGTACCATAAGTTTGCCCTTAATATAAATCTCTACTAATGTAGGCTAGCTCGATCCAAAATCAATTAGGACTTTTTCATGGTTTTAATGTGGGCTAAGGGACGGGCAGGATACATTTAGGAATAGTGACTAACCCTCCTAAGCACTTTAACACATCACATTAGCAATTTTTAGCGAAAATTCTTCAACTCATTTCTCATTCACAAACAGTATCATCACACAAATACTCCCTTCTTGTTCAAGCATTTTATTAATCCATACCCACTAAGCGGAACAAGACACAATGTATTCATCTCTTTTTTAATTTATTCTTCTTGTCGGTCAATTTCCGCTAGTGGTGTATTCGTTACAAAACAAGTGCACCCTTCAACCTTTTACTGGTTCCACTCAAAAGCCACCCCAAACTTTTTTTTTCTTCTTACTTCTTTTAGCGCTCCTCTCACAATTAAAGTGCTTTAAGAGGTATAAGGATCAAAACAATGTCAATTAAGAACAAAAGGGTATAGGCTTGTAACGGGATTTCCAAACAAAAGTCTAGAGGCTCAAAAAGGTTAGCTACGAACAAATTCTATTTATGATTAGCAATTAAGCTCAAAAAAGTCAAAGAAAGCCTAAAATCATTTTTCAAACCGATCATCACCTAGGATTTCGCTTTAACTAACATGCCGGGCAAGTTCTAGACACAAGTACAATGCATGGACTACACAAATACTCACCACACATGGCATATGACTCATTTAGATTAGCTCATCAAGATGCTTCATTATAAGCATTCAATTCAGTAGCAAACATACAAATTAAGGCATTTTCAGTGAGATTCAACAATTAACACTAAGCGTTACACTCTAGGGTCTATTGTGTTCAGGTGTGTCAATGCTATGGGTTCTCTTTCAATTTATAGCTCGTAGCCCATTACCCTTAATCTACAAATCAAAAAGAAAAGAAAAATAAAAACCTACCTATGCCCAGTTCAAGATAAACCCTTGGAAAAGAACCGCAGCATAAAGAAAAACCAAGGGGGAGTTTTTACATTACCTAAGAAAAAAAAATCTTTTTGGTGTTTTCTCTAGACTCATTTCCCTCAAGAAAATCGTCTAAAAAAATCCGTCATCAGGAAAAGCCTACAATTTTTCAATTTTTTTTTTCTATTTCGACACAGTCCCTCAAGAACCCTGTCGCAAGGGATCCGTCATCGGGCCGAGCCATTTTTTCGACGTTATGAATAAACTACTCCAAAAAAAAAACTATCTAGTCAACATGAAACAACCAATCAATTTATACACTACATTCAACATACACTGAAGGAATCCACCACCCCACACTTAAAGATAAAGACATGTCCTCGTGGCTTAAAATTTAAAAGAGCAGTGAGGTAAAGAGACTTCCTTGATGCTTCACTCCTGATTGGAAACAGTTTCGGGGTTCACGTGGCACGCATGCCCCAATGCTCGCAACCAACCCATGAACCTCTTTTCCAACTTGACTTGTCAGTCAGCTATCTCATCCACACGAGTGCCCAACTCAGTCAATGATGAGCGTATTCCATCCACCTCCTGCTCCAATGTTGTGGACCGGGACAACCTGGCAGTTCCTGATATGGATGTTGCTCCTGACGGCGCTGCTAGTGCTGGCTCCTCCATTTGTTCATCAGCGTCCTCCGATAATGCATCAGAACTACTTTCATCCTCTCCTCCTACCGCTGCTAGTGGGGCTGGTCCCGCTGTGTTCTTGCCTGGTCGAATAGTGTAGTGCTTTTTTATCAGCCCGTCCACAGTAATATTTTCAGACACTTGCACTTGCCGACAAAGCTTAGTCACCAAGGATGGGAAAAAGAACCCATACTGGCGCTGAGGGCACCTAATAAACATTTCATCATGAATCACCTTGGCCATGTCGAAGGGAAGACTGTTGATGAAATACCAAATTAATGAGGCGCGGGGTCCATTCACCTCCGTAGTATTTTTGGAGCAGATGAGGCGACCGTTAATCACATAGAGCTAGCATTTTTCCTCTGTAGTTAAAATGGAGGAGTGGAACTTCTCACCACTGTCCAGCCACTCTACTATTTTGTCGGGTAAGCATATTGAGTCAAAGAAGTGATTCCACTTGGCGTCTGTTGGGCATTTGGACCATTCATAAAAATTTGTATTGTCAGGCAGTGGATCAGGCAATTGATATGCAGTGCGTATAGCCTCGACGGAGGCATCCACTGCCTTGCGGTGCACCATGACCACATGGTTGACATGCTCTGGCAAATTCGCATAGAATTTGCGAATAACCATTACATTCGCCTCACCTGGCTCGTCAATGAAAGCCTACAAACCCCGCTCCATCAACTAATTGTACATGTGGGGGCATCGTTACTTGACCTTTTTGATGTCAATGCCCCTCTCCGGAACTGACTTCTTCGCAGCCTTCTCCGTGAAACGGGTATGAGCCTCAGGTAAGACAAATTTGTTGCTGTCATAGGGACGTGCAGGGGCTGCCCTTTGGCGGCTTGAGGATGGACCTGTGGCTTGGCGCTTTCTGGGTGCCATAATACCTGCAAAATTTTGAACACTTTAGCTCAGCCTAGCAAAAATAGTGTGACGTAATGCGGTTACTCAGACTTCACACGTAAAATTGGTCACAACTACATAATCATGTTCATTGAGACCTTTCCACAAACACCTTGTGGGCATTAGGTTCTCACAACTCTTTTCTAAATGTCTTGCACTAGGCTTTCCCACAAAAGCTCATTCATAACCCAAATCAAGTCCTACTCACCCCACACTTACAATAAACTAACCCCATAACATATTTCACAAAGATTGAACACCACAACACAAAATACAACTACACAAACTAATTGCATAAGATACAACACACAACAAAAAAATCCGAAAATATAAAGAGAAAAATAGAAGAAGAAAAGAAAGAAAAAGTAAAACTAGGGCTCTTACCTTGTGAAGGAGAAGGTGGGAGGTACTAGGGATTTGGGGTAGACAGGCATGAGAGGGGGACTTGGTACAGGGGTGCTGGAAATTTGGGGGAGGCGTTGGGGGTGTTTGAGAGAAGGTTGTGAAAGGGGAAGTGAGGGTTTTGTGTTTGGTTGGGAACGAAGGGGGTTAAGGTAATTTGCTAGTGAGCAAATACAATAAAAANTTCGGACGGGGGGGGGGGGGGGGGTCGCAAAGTCGTGCAGTACTTCGTGCGCACTTTGCGTGGTCCAGGCAGAATAAGTTCCCAAAATGCGCGAGCTATTGCGCGAACTTTGGACTTCGTGCACTTCTTTGCGCGCTTCTTTTTTGTTCCAAACAGAATGTTTTGCCTAGGTGTGCGAACTTGTGCGCGAAGTCGCGTGCCTGGGCGATTATTTTTGAATTTTTTTTACCTGTTTTTCTCCTGGTTGAAGGTCCTTTCACCCGCACTTCGTTGCCTACATTTGTTAGCAAGTAAAAACTCAAAATCAAACACTACTACTATCGTTGGGTTGCCTCCCAACCAGCACCTTATTTAACGTCGTGGCACGATGTAGAGTCTCGCTTACTTATATGCTAGTAAAACCTTGGTATTTTCACGATTAATCATTCCTTCCCAATAATGCTTGACTCTATGACAATTCACCAAAAATTTCCTTTCGCCATTTAAAGCTCGCAGCTCAATTGCACCATAAGGAGTTACTCTCACCACCTCAAACGGGCCTGACCATCTCGACTTTAGCTTCCTAGGGAATAGCTTGAGTCTAGAATTGAAAAGCAATACCTGTTGGCCTTGCTCAAAGTGACGTGGCTTGATATGCTTGTCATGCCATCTTTTTGTCTTTTCTTTATAAAGTTTAGCATTTTCATAAGAGTGCAACCTGAACTCGTCTAATTCATTCAACTGCATAAGTCTTGTTTCACCTGTGGCTTCAAGGTCCATGTTCATCTTCTTAATGGCCCAGTATGCCTTGTGTTCCAGCTCAACGGGCAAGTGACATGCCTTCCCATACACCATCTTGTAAGGGGACGCTCCAATTGACATTTTATAGGCAGTTCTATATGCCCATAGAGTATCATCCAACTTTGCAGCCCAATCTTTCCTATTCACACTCACCGTCTTCTCCAATATTTGCTTGATTTCTCTGTTTGACACCTCGGCTTGCCCACTTGTTTGCGGGCGGTATGTTGTTGCAACTCTGTGGCGAACTCCATATTTAGCTAGAAGGTTATTCAACAATCGATTACAAAAATGAGTCCCTTCATAACTGATTAAGGCACGTGGAGTCCCAAATCTCGAGAAAATATTCTTTTTCACAAACGCAGCTACCACCATGGCATCATTCATCGGCAAAGCAATTGCCTCCACCCATTTTGACACATAGTCAACAGCTAGCAAAATGTACTTGTTTCCTATGGACGGTGGAAATGGCCCCATAAAATCTATCACCCATACATCAAAAAGCTCAACTTCTAGAATGTTATTTAAAGGCATCTCATGCCTTCTTGTGATTGTTCCCGTTCTCTGACATTGGTCACACTTTTTAACAAATGAATGGGCATCTTTGAATAAAGTCAGCCAAAAAGACCGGATTGTAGCACCTTTGCAGCTGTTCTATCTCCTCCATGATGGCCCCCATAAGGTGATGCGTGGCAATCATACAACACTAATTCTACCTCTTTTTCAGGAATGCATCTCCTCATCAACTGATCAGCACATTCCTTTAACAAATATGGCTCATCCCAGTAGTAGAAGTTCACATCATGTAAAAACCTCTTTCTAGCTTTAGATTATATTTCAGGAGGAAGTACCCCACTCATAAGATAATTTACATAGTCTGCGTACCATGGGGGAGGGTCTTGGGTTATGGCAAAAAGTTGCTCATCAGGAAATACTTCTTTAACCTGACCACCTTCCTCGACGTGGTCGTGGTTTTCCAACCTTGCTAGATGGTCAGCTACCTGGTTCTCTATCCCCTTTCGATCCCGTATTTCTACATCAAATTCCTGCAGCAGTGAAACCCAACGCATCAATCTAGCCTTAGACTCCTTTTTGTTAAATAAATACCTAATAGCTGCATGATCGATATTGACTATGACTTTTGTTCCCACCAAGTATGCCCGGAATTTCTCAAATTCCAACACAACAGCTAACAACTCCTTCTCAGTGGTGGTGTAATTCAACTGGGCATCACCAAAAGTCTTATTCGCATAGTAGATGGAATAAAACACCTTGTCCTTCCTCTTGCCTAACACTGCCCTGATCGCATGATCACTCGCATCATACATAAGTTCAAAAGGTAAAGACCAATCTGGTGCCACAATAATGGGAGCAGTCACTAACTTCTTTTTAAGTTCTTCAAATGAGTTAAGGCAAGCATCATCAAAGTTGAATGTCACATTTTTTTCAAGCAGCCTGCATAAAGGAGTAGCAATTTTTGAAAAATCTTTCATAAAGCGCCGATAGAATCCCGCGTGTCCCAAGAAACTCCGGACACCCTTCACTGAAATAGGTGGAGGTAATTTTTCAACCGCCTCCACCTTTGCTTTATCAACTTCAATGCCACCCCCAGATATTCTGTGACCCAACATGATGCCTTTATGTACCATAAAGTGGCACTTTTCCCAATTCAGTACCGGATTTGTTTCTTCACAGCGGGCTAGCACCATGTTTAGATTCCTCAAGCAATCATCATAAGAAGACCCAAAAACTGAAAAGTCATCCATAAACACCTCCACGAATTTTTCCACCATATCGGTGAAAATAGCCATCACACACCTCTGGAAAGTGGCTGGTGCATTACAAAGACCAAACGACATTCGCTTGAAGGCGAAAGTGTCGTAAGGACAAGTAAAAGTAGTTTTCTCCTGATCCTCTAGGCATATGACAATCTGATTGTATCCTGAATAACCATCGAGGAAGCAGTAATATTCATGCCCGGCCAACCTGTCTAGCATTTGATCTATGAATGGGAGTGGGAAGTGATCCTTGCTAGTTGCCTTATTGAGCCTTCTATAATCAATGCAGACTCTCCATCCCGTAACAGTACGAGTGGGTATTAGCTCATTCTTCTCGTTCTCAACTACAGTTATTTCTCCCTTTTTCAGCACACATTGAACCGGGCTTACCCAGTTGCTATCAGAAGTGGGAAAAATGATACCTGTATCGAGCAACTTGATTACTTCCTTTTTCACTAATCCTTCATGATCGAATTCAATCTCCTTTGATTCTCTATACTGGGGCGGTGTCCGTCCTCTAAAAATATTTTATGCATACAAAACGAGGGACTAATACCTTTGATGTCAGCTATAGTCCACCCAATGGCCCTTTTATGCTCGCGGAGGACTCTGAGCAATTTTTCTTCTTGAGTGCTGGTCAAGCTGGATGAAATAATTACAGGCAGTGTCTCAGAGTTTCCCAAATAAGCATAGCGCAGATACGCTGGAAGTGGCTTGAGTTCTAGCTTCGGAGCTTCTTCAATAGATGGCCTGGGAGAGGTCAGTGCAACAGGTCTGTCCAACTCTTCAAATTTTCTGAACCCAGGTATATAATTACAGGACATATATAACATTTGCACGATTTCTCCTATTCTTTCATCTTCATGGTTTTCTGAATCCCCAATCAATACTCATTCAATAGGATCTGCAGGGCTCATATAGGGTACTAACGAAGTAGCATCACTCTCCACCACCAAGATCATGGATAACTCCTCACAATCAGCTGGCAACTTCAGTGCTCTATAAACATTGAATACCTCCACTTGGTCACCTACTCTCATTGTCATTTTTCCTTTACTGATATCAATAATGGCTCGGCCCGTGGATAAGAATGGACGCCCTAAAATAAATGGGACTTCCTGATCAGGCTCGTAATCTAAAATGATGAAATCAGCGGGGAATATGAAAGAGCCCACTTGAACTAGCACATATTCAATCACTGCCTCAGGATGAGCAAGGGAGCGATTAGCTAACTATAATATAACTGTCGTTGGGCGCGATTCACCTAATCCTAACAGTCTGAACACAGATAGCAGCATCAAATTGATGCTCGGTCCAATATCACATAAAGCTTGCCCAACAGCGTGTTTACCTATGGAGATGTGGATATTGAAAATACCTAGATCCTTCAATTTCTGAGGTAGCTTGCCTTGAATTCTGGAACAGCACTCCTCAGTAAGTGCCACAGTCTTGAACTCGAGTAGCATCCTTTTATTTGACACAATATCCTTGATGTACTTTGCATATTTGGGTACTTTTTATAAGATATACACCAATGGAATATTAATATGTACCTGCTTCATGATATCAAGAAACTTTTTATACGTGACATTGTCTTTTAATTTCTGCAATCTTTGAGGGAATGGAGGTGGTGGCCTTGCAATCAATTGTGGGGGTTGCTCAGCCACCGCCTCTTCAGTTGGTTTCTCTGGATCCGAGTCTTTCTCTGATGTTGATACTATAGTGCCCGACCTCTCATTAAAAGTCACATGTTTCCTCTTTTTAGGAAGGACTTCCTCTAGTTGTCTCCCATTCCTCAACGACACGGCATTAATGCCCGCCTTAGGATTTGCTTTAGTGTCGCTTTGAAGAGTTCCAGCTGGTCTACTATTTTGAGCACTGGCTAGCTGTCCCATTTGACGCTCCAAATTTCTCACTGTTGTTACGAGGGATTGCTATTCAGCCATCATTTTTTTAAACATGTCTTCAAGGTGGCTTGTATAACTCGCTTGTTTCTCACCTTGTGGTGGTCTATACTATTTTTGAGGTGCTTGAGGCCTGTATTGATTCTGAGTGCCCTGGTTTCCACCCCAAGAGAAGTTTGGGTGGTTCCTCCCATTGGGATTGTACGTGTTCCCATATTGATTTGCTTGGCCCCTATTTGAATTACCCATGAAGCAGACAGACTTTGGGTTTGCGGGACATATGTCGCTTGTGTGTCCCTCTCCACATATTTCACAAAAAACTTGAACCTGTTGTACCTGCTGCTTGTTGATATTCACGTTCATCTGGTTGACTTGATTGGTCAGTGTAGCAATCTACGTAGATAATGCTGAGACGACATCTAACTCGAGAACCCCTGCAGACTTTTGCACTGTGTGTCTGCCCATCTCTCCTTGCCAATCCGGATTGCTCTTGGAGAATTTGTTCAATAATGCATATATCTCGTCAAAGCTTTTCTCCAACACTTGACCCCCAGCTGCATCATCTACCACGATCTTTGTTTCAGAATGTAATCCTTCTATGAAAGTGTGAGCTAGCACTTCATTTGTCTGATTGTGATGGGGACAGTCTCTGAGTAGCCCCTTGAACCTTTCCTAAGCCGAGTATAAATACTCTCATACTTTCTGTTTGAAGGCAACTATCTCACTTCTTATCTTTGCAGTTTTGCCTGAAGGACAGAACCTTGCCAGAAATTTTATTGCCAAATTGTTTCATAATGTAATGGAATTTGCTGGTTCTGCCTTTAGCCATCGCTTAGCTTCACCCAACAGAGAAAATGGAAAAAGTGTGAGCCTCACATAATCTGGAGTAACCTCGTTAGTGATATAAGTATCACTAATATCCAAGAAGTTCAGAATGTGCTGCTGTGGATCCTCGTGTGGAAGATCCATAAATTGCCCGTTTGCATGAAACAGCTGGATCATGCGCTGTTTCAGCTCAAAGTGCCTAGTGATTCTGGGCTTCAATATACTGGAGGTGACATTAGCTATGCTGGGCATCGCCACCTCCTGAACAGCCATGGGTTGCCCCTCTGCCATGTCCCTTGCTTCTCTCAACCTCCTGTGGAATGTTCTCTTAGGTTTCAGATCAAAACCTTGATGTTGGTCCTGGCTTCTGACCCTATGCATTCAATCAAAATTCCTGATATCCGCACAACAATCAAGTAACGTTAGGCTCAACTAAATAAACAATTAAAGCAACAACTAGAAAGTAGCTAATATTAAGTCCCCGGCAACGGCGCCAAAAACTTGTCGCTCCCGAACGCACACGCAAGTATACGTGGTCGTACAAGTAATAAAATGATAAGTCGAGTGCCGAACCCACAGAGATTTATATCTACTACTCACTAACACATCAATATTGTTATCCCGTCGAGCCAAATTCGAGTTCAAGAGTTTACTTATACTAACTACAATTCCAAATAATAACTAAATTATCAAGTAACTAGCCGATAGTTGTGTATTTAGTGGAGACAAGTATTCTAAGGTTGTGATAGATTCACCAATCGTATTGTATTCTGATTAACTCTCTCTTTCATATAATTCATTCATGTTTTCAAATTAATCGATAAATGCTCTCACAGCCTTCTCCCGAAGTACTACTCACCTATCCTCAATAGATTAACGCCTATAGTCCTATGGAATTAATCTATTAAGAATGCATTAATATTACGACATCTAATTGAGCACGGTAATTAGTTATAATCCTATCCTAACCACAATTCTGCTCCCCCTAAGGGTTAAGATCATGCTCTCTTTAATTCTTCTCTAATCTAAACTTTGTTTTCCCAAGCATAGCATAGATAGTAAATAAAGCCTAACTGCTGGCCAAACAATTAAGCAATTAAACACAAAATTGAAGAAACAAACATATATGAATGAATTATAATCAAGATCTAGTCAATATCAAAAAACAATAATCATGGCTAAATCACAACCCCAGAACTGTGGGTTTTAGCCACACATGCTAGTGTGTATCACAAATAGATTCAATTCCATCACAAAATGAAGAAAACAAAGAGAAGAAAAGAAGAACTTGATGATCCAAACACTTGTTGGTTCTTGCTTTCTCTATTTCTCTCTCTAAACACTGCAAATCTCCCTTTCCCCCAGATCTTGGGCTAGCTTAACTTTATTAAAGTTCAGTGGGTTTTCTCCAAAATTCCAATTTTCCTAAATACGTTTTCCCAGACTGGATGCGCTCGAGTTTGCGTGTTACTTCGCGCGGTATTGTGTCTCAGCTTCTTAAGCTCGTGAACAAGTGCGCGACTTCGGTCAGTACTTCGCGCATCTGGGACTTAATTTCTTCCATTTTCTTGTCTCGTCCTTGCACGTACTCAAATCTGAGGGGTCGTTTTTGCTCATAAATCATTCCAATCACATTTTTCAAGCATCATATAGACTCCTCTTCCTGCAATGTATACAAATCACAATTAGAGCCTACTTCTCAACAATTAACTATAATATGTCCTTGGAATATAATCAAGCGGAAGCATAAACTATAGCTAAATCATCTAGATTTCGCCTCTTATCACCACCCTCCCGAAAATCTCTGCGCATCTCCTTCTATGAACGATTTTTGGGACAAATGGAGGGTAAGGATTGATTTTCATCCATCCACGACCCCCATTTATCTGAAAGGAATCTTCTATTCGTTAGAAACCATTACATTGTGGTGACAAGGAGAGAGGGAGAACGCGTGAGGAGAGATTTGAGGCTCACTCGCTTGGATTTGGGCTAAAATAGGAGTTGGATTCGAGTTCTTCTTTGGAGAAGAAGAACAGTCGCGTGGTCTTTGGAATTTTAGGGTTCTGCCTGTTCTTTTTGCGTTTGATATTTGGGAACAGGTCGAGTTGCTTCTTGGGCTGGGGCGGTTGGGATGGGTTGGGCGGATTTTAAAAGGGGAAGAGGGGTTTGGGCTGGAATTGGGGATCGTATTAAGAGGGGGAATGTGTTTGGGCCTGAACACTTGAATTTAAGGAGCAGCTAAACCTCGACTTCTCAACTCTTCTTTTATTTCAAACTAATTATCCTACAATTTCTTTTCCTTCTTTTTTTTCAAATTAAAATAATTCCTACATTAATTCTTAGAAACTCATTAACTAAAATAAAATTACTCATTAAACCTAGATGATAGTTAACTCAATTAACTAAAAACCAATTAAAGGGGAAGCTACTTAAGATAAAAGTTAAAATTAAAAGTACAAAATACACTATTTTTTGTGATTTTTTCTTTTTTTATAAAATAAATCAATTACTTAAAAATTATAAAAATGCAAAATTAACTCCTAAATAAAAATGCATATATGTATATTTTTATTTTTTATTAATTAAATAAAAATAAAAACGCACGGACAAATACAAACAATTAACAAAAAAGGGCACGAAAATCTACAAAATTACAAGTAATGAAAAGAAATATATATGGTTTAGGTCCTAATTTTGGAGGGTTTAATAAAAATTATTTTGTTTTGAATTTATGGGAGTAATTCATATAGGGAAAAAATCACGTGCTCACAGTTACAAAAAAGAAACAAAGAGACAAATCAGTTTCAGGAATAAAAGAATCATAAATGCCTTAAAAAACAGGCAGTTAAATCCAAATAAGGGGAAAGGGTATGGGATAAGGCATGCTAGGACTAATTCACAAAAGATAAGTTCGTTATGGTAAGAGCCTAAGATATTCCCAGCAGTGTCGTCATGCTGTCGTGCCCCCTTTTTTCCCTCCACGGAGAGAAGTCCGTGTTCCGACATTTGTGGGGGTAATTACTAATTTCCTTTAGGGATTTGGGTATTTAAAGAGTAGCCACCTAACGGATTATGGTGCGTTAGGGAACCTAGAGCGATTAACTATTAGACTAGTTTGCATTACCAGAGATTTAGGATAAGGGCTCGAAAATAACCTTGAGGGGAAGGTGTTGGGCACCCCTCACTGTCTACAACGGTGGGTCCCAACTAAACTTATACTTATGCGAATTATTCCTTTTGATAAATAAATAGTTTTAACACATACTTGCAAATAAAGGCATGTTTTGGCATTGTATGACTCGAGTAATGAGACAAAAGGAAAAGACTTGAACAAGTTGCACATATATAGATAAAAGAAAAGTTCAAAAATCGGGAATTGGGAAAGAGAGGTCCTAGGTTAGTTGTCTACAGGATCACCCCACACAATGCGCGGTAATCACTCCTCAGTGAGGGGCTACACATGTCAATAGTGTGTATTCATCATATCCTTACTATCCTATTCCCTCCCCTTGGTCATAGCATAAATTGTCTAGTAACCTTGAAAAATGTCCTAGGCGTGCACTACCCGTCCCATCCTCGTGGTCCTGGAGGTATTTGCGAAATTTAATTTTAGGTAGTGCTAGATCATCCAAGGTATTTAAAGGATAAAAAATATAGGTGTCAATCAAAAACAATTAGGACTGCACATCTAGAGGGAACAATTAAAGGCTCATATTTACCTCCACAAAATATAACAAGTAAGTGCACGTCTCAAACATGCAGTTACAGGTATTTAAGTGAAAACTTCTACAACATGATATCTAGGAGAGCATGAAGTATACATCATTGAATTAGGACCAAGCATCAAAGACCTATTTAGCTTGCCTACTGATTTTAGAACTGTGAATGTGAGCAACCTTAAATAACAGAGCGCAGTTTTTATAGTTGCAGGATTTTAAACGCCCCATACGCTTGCTTAACCGCATAACAGTGACATCCTAAAAGCATGATATATTATATTTATTAGGAATACACTAGAGCAGTGAACAATTTTTAAACGAATAACTTGAGATTCTATAAACATGCTTTCTAGCGATGTTAATCGAGGCAGTGTTTGACAACTTATTAAAGAAACAGATAGATTACTTAATTAAGTCGATTCAGCATAAAAAATACAAATTTGAACTAATTTATTTAGCTGAACTATTTTAAGTCTTATAGACATGATCTCTCATTAAGCAAGTTAAAAACGAATGGCATTCATTTGACCAAAGTGAAACCCCGATAGGCATGGTATCTATAGAGCGGATTTTAACCCTATAGGCATGATCTCTATTATTAAAGACATTTTTAGATCCAATAGGCATGATTTCTAATATTGTGGAAGTGAAGCAAACATAACAAACATTTGAATCAACACGACCCTATAGGCATGGTATATACCCTATTTACCCAACATATATATATAACTACCTACCCTTTTTCACTAACGCACCACTGTTTGTTTACAGTAATTATTACAGGCAAATGAATTAAATACAAATACCTAAATAAATAGGAGTTAATCTATAGGGATCCTGCAGTAGGCCCAAATGACTTATAAGCCTCCAATAGCCTCAAATGCCCAAAGTTCCATAGCCAATTTCATGTTTAGGTGTGTCAGAGTTTCCTAAGTATCTCAAGGATCCCGGGTAGTGCTCACACCTAGATATTTTCTCAAATAATAATTGACTTAGGTGCAGTGTGTAAAGGCCAGCTCTGACATGCCGGAGTTCAGAGAGATATCAAGGATCCCAAGGCAGTACACATATCAGAGGGGTAGGACCTAATATTCTAGGAGTAAAGTGAGAATGTTTGACATATTTTTGAAAAGGTTTTAAAAATAGTATAGAGATGACTTTAGGAGTGAAAAAGGTTTTTAGGAAATAGTTTGATAGTAAAAGACAGTTTGTGAAGAGTACCGAAATAGCATGCAATCAATTGGTCATAAAATATCAAGATTCAGAAAAAACTTAACAAACAGATCCCACATTAGGATAAAGGAATTGGGGCACACAAGATATTGGGGTACATGGATAGGGTATGTGGGAAACATATAATCAACAAAAACTGCATAAAACACTTAGGGTCTTAGAGACTTAACAGGTTAAACATGGACAGTAAGTAGTTATGATATAGATCATAGTTGTAATACAGGAAGCCTGACATGTCTTGAACAGGGATAAACACACAGTATAGACATACTAGACAAAGAAGTAAGCAGGAAAGAGTGCAAAATATAAAGCATACATTGAACAGGACAAAGCTTAGACATGCTAAGCAAAGAAGTAAGCAAGAATATAAGTTGAATTCATAACTGATGAACTAGTGCAGGAATGAAACATATAGGGTTTGGATTTCAAAACTTAATTAGAGACATACCAGTCGAAGAAAAGAGTGCAGAATATGAAGTTGGTGAAGTTCTAATATCTAGCCTTGGCGTTTAGCCGACTAGACTAGTGAATATCACAAGTAGTAGAGGAAAAAAGAAAGCTTTAGAGTGTAAGTGTGCCTTTGTGAACTAAGGTTCATTTTTGAAGTAAGAATAGGAAAGTGCTTATATAGCAGTTCGAGGGTAGAGTCAATAAGGTAAAAGAATTAGAAATCAGTAATTCAGGACAATCAGGACCCAATCATATAAGGAGTTCAGAATAAACTCCTTTAATTAGGGGTAATTAGCCAAATGGTAACAATAGGGGTTTAATTAAAGCAAAAAAGACTAAACCATACCAAATAAAGAATCAGTAAGAATCCCAAAGTTATACGGGCAAGCAATTGAGGCAGAGACGACCAATTAAAGTTATAAACAAGGAAACAAATAAAGTCTATGCATATCAATCTTTAACGGAGTAATCAATAAGCCAAAATTTCAAAGTAACATTGATTTTTAGAAAGAATATATATCAATTCCAATAAATAGAAAATAAACTAAGTGAAATTTCAAAGAAACATAGAACCTAGTTGGAAAAAAAATAGGTTAGAACCCTAATAGGGCTAAGTTAGAGGGAAAAATCACGAAAGAGTCATCAAGTTTAGCAGATAAGGTATAAAACGAATAGTTAGGATGAACACAAACATATAGAATCAGTGAAAAGTTGAATTAAGGATATCAGTAGAGGCATATTAGGGTAAGAAAATTACGAGACATTCAAATGGCTAAAGAGAAAACACAAGAACCAGAGCAAGAACACAGTCGATGTACCAGTACTCAGAAACTAAATGAGGAACGTCAAAAAATTAGGGCTTCAGTATATGCGAGTTGAGGTTGTAATAAACTTACAAAATCAATCAAAACACATGAGAAGCAGAAGATCAAAAACTCAAAAATCATCAAACATTTTGTAAAAGAAATTCTCGAAAATCCTTATTTAGAAAAATATGAAAATCACTTGAAAATCATACGATTCTTGTAAAGAATCACAAGGTTGTTTTAAAACTCATATGAAACAAGTCCAAATCATCTCAGATCTGTACAATCTAAGAGGTTTAGATGAAAGAGATTAAGGTTTCGAGGAGAACAACATAGAGGTGAAGAAACATGCTTAGAAACCTATAGATCATAGTCAATATAGGACGACCTTACTCGGAATCACACTGGAACGACCTGAAATAGGCGAGAAAGGAACCATAGATTCAAGCCAACTAGCCCTGGTCCCTTGAGGACCCTGGAGATAGAAAGACTAACGTGAGGGGGGCATTAGAGGCTTGGGGTGGTGAGAAATCATTGTAGATATCCATAGGTGAGTGTTAGTGAGGTTTGATTATGATTAGGTTTGAGAAAGTGTTAGAGAGGAGAAGAATTCCAGAGCGGCGGACGGTGGAAATAAAAGGGTTTGTGGGCCGGACCGGGTATCTGGGTTTGGGATGCGTAATTTTAATTGGATAGAGCTGGTAATTGGGTTGAATTACGGCTGAAATTGAAATAAAAATAGGCTAAATTTTAAATATCCACTTTTAATAACTATATAATTTATAAAAATAATAAATGATCTCCAAAAAAATATTTTCGTGTACTAAAATAAATTAAAAATAGTTGTTTAACCTTTTAAAAGTTTAAAAGACCATTTTATGCATCAATAATGCAATTATACGTTACCATGGGCTATTATTGCAAAGATATGTGATTTAGCCTAAAAATGTAAATGCAATTATAAAAAATGCACTAAATATATTTAAACAATTATGAAGACATAAATAATGCATTTAAATGGCTAAGTCATCACAAAAGTAATTTGAAAGATAAGATTGGATATTTTATAACTAAAAGAGGAGAAATAAATTGATTTGTAGCTTTTAAAATTATAGAAAAATTATAAAAATGCTTATGCATGCTTATAACTGTATATGTGTTATTTTGAAAGTATGTGTATATATATATATAAAGCAGTTTGACCTTTCTAATTACTGTTAATCATATTGACAACCGAATTATGTATTCGATGAAAACTGGTCTCAAAAGATGAGTGAATTAGAAAGAAACATGTGTCAAGGATGATCAATCAGCGGTGATTCAACCATGTTCATATGGAACACAAATCCGTGGCCGATTAAGAAGTAATTCAAGATATGATCGTTACATAAACGTTACAGAAGACCCCAAGATACCTCTCGTCTTTATTAGCCTTTATTACCCTTTAATATTCTTTGTAGTTTTTTTATTATCTTTTATTATAGCATTAATAATTGGTAATCAATTGGTAGATCCTACACCCATAGCACTAGTATTAATAAAGACTTACATTCTATCGCAAGACATCACGATATAGTAATAGCAAAAGTCTAGTATTCCCTCTCCCAAGCTTGATACAAGTGTTGTCTAGGTTTTCCATTTATTCTTGATCGTGGAGAGAATATTCTAAAGTCCATATTTGTATTTTTTCATTTGTTCTTATTTTATTCGCTTTTGCTATTCGTTGCTTTATTTGATCGGACCAATTTAATCTATGTGTCTATAAACCACAATTCAATTTAACTATACCGTTTTTCGATAAACAAATTGTATACCACTTGTATGACAAAATTAAAGGTATATTTCTAGTTTCATTATTGCCTTTCGTTTTAAAGATTTTGTATATGCAATCCAAAAATACACTCATAATTTAGCTGTCAAAAGCTGTATGTAGCCAGTAAAGACCACGAAAAGTTCTTGAATAAAATTTCTCAGACGGAGGGAGGTGTTTGGACATAGAAATATCGAAAATAGTCTTTGCAAAAAAATAATTTTTCAGTTTCTTTCTTGGCATTAAATTGGAAATAGATTTTGCAAAAACTTGAGATTTTGAATTAAATGGAACCTAAAATTTTCAAAATTAGAGATTTCAGGTTACTATAAATTTTTTTATTTAAATTTTAACGAGTACCGAAACATATCATACCATTTGTTAAATTTTATTTATATAAATAAAATCAGCAATGTAAATTTTTACATGGCACGTGAATCCATCTTATGATACTTTCCTGGATGACAACTGCCGAACATTTCACCATATAAAGGCGAATGTTAGAAATGATGCATGCACTTAATTAAATTAAAATAATATTATTAATGACAAGACATGTTGCATATTAAGAATTCTTTAATTTAAAATAGAAAGTCTCCGCGGACAAGTGACTTTATATATTTGACTCAATAATATACGATTCTTTTGAGATAAGAACTGCTTGACCAAAAAATATTATCCTTGGTTCGAATAATTGAAGTTATGAAAATAAGAGGTTAAACCTAGTTAACAATAATTTTTTAGAAGCTAATTCCGAAACTATGGAACACGTTGGACAAATATGGGAGAAATATTATATTGGTATGCAATAACTATCCCAAATAGTGTGAGCAATAATAGAGCATTTAATAATAATGATAGCAATAAATGGCATTGCAGTATATAGAAGAAGCTATTCACCCAATAGATGATGAATTAGGTGGTTGTCCCTCTTGACAATGATGAGTGGCAGAACAATCTTTGAATGTTTGAATTATTCTCGGATCTAATAAAAATTGGAAATAATTCGGACAAGAATCTAGATGAAAAGGTCACTCTTGTTTCTTATTAAGAGAGAGAATATTCAGCGAAAAGTTTGTTCTTACAAATGAATCTCACGTGCCTCATATTATTGGCCCCTTTTTTCTATATTTATGAGGCATATCTCTAACAAATCTTAATAGTACAAACTGAAGAGAATATTCGCTAAAATATTCCCTTTAATATCTTATTTCGAAAATTAGCCATTACAACCTCATCAGTGATGCTCGACCCGACCATTGTCATCATCTCAACACGACTCCCATCGACTCTTCGGCTAAAATACTTTTTGCTTCCTATCCCACCTCGGCTAATGATGACTTGAGAATTCTTCCTTCTGGATAATCTTATTTCAAATATTATTAGGCAGATTTTGACCCATATAGTTAGTCTCTCGGCTTATCGAGGCCAAACTTAGGCAGGCTTGATGAGCGAATTCTGTTCGTCACGGTCGAGATAATTGGACGAGTGGGTCTGGTCATGATGTTTGAGGTGAGCTGGAAACATGGCCTTTCATGAGCCACAACTTTTGGGTTTGTTCCTGGATCAAAGTGACGTCATGACGTCATACGTCATTATGATGCATTTTTTCGATGCTTTGCATCTTTTCACATGCATCTTCTGGTTGGATCTACCTCTTCGATAGTGGTGCCAAGTAAGGATGACATAATTTCTCGGTTTCGACGCCTGAGCTCTTATAAATAAGGATATGAAGACACACATTCAAGTTTTAAAGATTTTCCATATCTAAACTTTGTGCCTTCTTCTTCTTATTCCATTGTTATGCATCTTCTTTCCCTGCCCCATCGATCCCTGTTGTTTTTAACTCCCGTTGTTTTGAATACTCTCTCTTTCGTTAGAACTATGTCTTACGTATCTTTTGGTCCCAGCAAAGAAAGTTACCCGGTTCCCTTAGAGATGGTTTTACCTCCCCATGCAGAAGGCGTCTGATAAGTAGGGACTTTGACTGGTTATTTGCTCTCTTATACTTGTATTTTAGCTCAAAAATGCCTAAAGGTAGTCTTGAGAACTAATGAAATGTGCATTCATGCATGAATATTGGGAAGCGATCCAAAGAAGTCAATATCAACTCATAAAGGAGTCAAAAGTTGTCAATAACCAAAACAGGGCAAAAAGACTTATAGTGCGGAATGCTGCCTCAGGACGACAAACGCCCAATTATGCGGTCCGCAGAAGACAAGGATCAGAGAGATAGGATTTTAGAATCAAGAAGGAATGTGGATCGCACCATTTTTGTGCGACCGCATAATCAAGAGTGCCACCATACTCAGAATTATGCGATCCGCAAAAGTCCTGCAAAAGCCAGAGTTCAAGTTCAAGGATTGCGGACCGCACTATAATTGTGCGGCCGGAGAAGAAAGAGTGCGGCCACACTCAGAGATGTGCAGTCCGCACAACCTCCGTAGGGAAATTTTTTCAAATATTTTTATCTTAGTATAAGTGTCACACCTCCTTTTTTACACACCTATCCCGAATGATAAATGTATAAGGGAGTTTTTCTATTTAAAGTGATATTATTCGAATTGGGATTATTTATTTATTTTAAGAGTCGCCAGTTGGGATAGGATTGGTTTTTGGTGTCCCAAGTCACCGATTTAATTTAAATCCCAACTCGAGAAAAATTGTCGACTTCCCAATTGGAGTTTGCAAACCAGAAATTCTGTGTAAGGAATTTTGTTGACCCGAGGAAAGGTGATAGGCACCCTCGGATCCCGTGGTTCTAGCACGGTCGCTTAAATTATTATAAATGGCTAAAAATCTAATTTTTATATTCTCCAACCTATAGTGTAATTTTATAATTATTTACCGCTTTTATTATTTTATTTACGAAAGTGAACGTCGTTTAAAAATGTGATTCGGATCAGTCGCATGAAATGCACCCTGATCCTCGACACATTCTTATTCAACGTTTTCGGATTTGGATTTGGGTTGCATGAAATGCACACCCGTATTTATTTGTTGTACCTATTTCCACTAATGTGCACTCTTAGATAATGTGTCTATAGGGTGCACCAATGCAATATTTTTAGATACCGTGCCTATACGACTTCAAATAATCAATTGATGTTCTAAACGTCAATACCACACAAGAGAGGGGGTGATTTGTGTGGTACCCAATCTTTATCTTAAACTGCTTCTGGAAGGACCTGGTTCTTCTTTGTGTTCCAACTACTACTGTTGCGGAACAATAAATATAGAAAATAAAAAACACAGAGATTTTACGTGGAAAACACCCAGCTTAAAAGGTGAAAAAACCACGACCAACTACTCAGTAGGATTTTCCCCAACACTTCACTAAATCACTGAGCCAAAACAACATTTACAAAACTCTTTGTATACCTAAGGATTACCTCTAATCCCGTTGTAGAAACCAGCCTCTAACTGTTGTGACAACTTCAAGTTAACTCTAACTTGAATACTCAAAATACCTATTAAAATTGCTTCTAGATAAAGGTGAAAGGTACAATATGAAAACACCTACTACAATTGAACTAGAAATAAAGAAAGACACATAAAACTCTTTATGGAGCTAGTTCTTCAATCTGGTTTATGTAGCTTCAGGTTTGCACACTTGAATCACACACCAACTGCTTGCAAAAAGCCTTGCTATTTTGCTCTCAATTCACGGCTAACTTTTGTGTTTTTATGAAACACTTTAATGTGAGAACATCCTACAATTTATAGAGTTAGTAGATGAAGAAATAACTAGAGTTCTGATGAAACTCTTCCTTGGTGGAAGAGTTCTAGTTGATTTCAACTTCTAACTCTTTCCCTATCTTGAATTGTGTTCTCTTTGATTAAGTACTCCTTCTCCTTATCAATTATGAAACCTTTTCGATCAGGAGATATTAAATACACCAAGTTAAGCTTATCTCTTTCACGTGCAACCCACATGCTCAAATTTTCCCGTTTCTGTGCACATGAATGATGGTCCTGGTTCATCCTGAGTTCCTTTGTCAGTCTTCAAAACTAACCTTTACTTGAGCTAACAAATCCCCCCTTTTTGATGATGACAAACTATGTTCTTTTCATAAGCCTAGGCCCTATTTCTACTCAGCTCAACATCAATACAATGTTAGAAACATTTTTCCTTTTTATCAATTATCATCAAGGACCAGGTACATTAGGTTATAAACATCACTGTTAAAAGTGTAAACATCACTTGTTTAAAGCACAACTTTTTCCCCCTTTTGGCATTATCGAAAAGTTGCATAAAAATGTGAGATAACCAGATTTTAAAGCAAACATGGATTAATCAGCATAGATCAAACTAAGAATTTCAACCATCAAAGAAATTTAAACAAACAGTTAGAGTAAAAATAGTGAATTTCATTGATGATTGATAAGATTCTACCACAAAGCATAAGAAGAAACAAAAATACTGAAAGTATGAGCAAAAGAAACAAAACATCCTGAACTGGGTCACTTGTTGATCTACACTAGGTTATAGTCTTAAGGCTTGGAAGAGGTAGGGCTGAGTTATTTGCTTGGAGAAGTTTCAGCATGTCTTGAAGAATTCCATCATTTTTCTCATTTTCCCTTGCAAGTTCAGTTCTGAGAACATCTCTACCTCAACCGATCATGTCTTTAGCCTTCCTATCTCAATATCCTTTTATTATTAATTATTCTTATTTAAACAATTTGGTATTTAAAAGATAGCCTAAATTATACCAATTGTTTGGACCACATTAGAGCCAAACAACCCTTTTACCTCAACTCGATCGGTACCCGGTTGAACGACCCGCCCACTCCCATTTCAATCATGGCCATTGATCTCAAATGATCAACAACCCATAATAATGCCTCCACCTTCCTTATATCCCTCACCCTAAACCCTAACCTCATTTCCCCACTCCAGCTACCTCTAAACCCTCTCCATTTCGTCTGTCTCTAAGAAAACCTAGTAGCCGCCTCCTGATTTCTCTTTGATTCCAAACTAAATATGGAATCAATCCGAGATTCACTTACCTATTTTGTGATATTTTACAATTGTATGTATGTCTATGGTGTTACTTAGTTCTTGCCTTATTTTTGGCAAGAACTACCTTTCAAGAGCAGGCCTGATTGACTCCGATTTTGTGAAAATTTGGGCGATATTTTGTATATATACACTCTATAATGGATGATTCTTGCATTATCGGTCTGATTTATTATTGTTGGACCCAACTAGAGTTTGAAGTTTCTGTCATCTCTTTTACCGGCTCTGTTGCTAATTGCATGTGATCTTTTCCTTCCTTATTTACGTTTACTTGATTAGTTTCCATGTTTGTTCATCCTAATGTATCACTATATAAACCTCTCCCTTGATTCCCCTTGAAGGGACTTTAATCACTACTATTCTTTCATTCTCACTGGTTATACTCTAAAATCTGAGACCTTGGCCGGCTGAAAGCCAAGGCCATTCGAATTCGACTATATTCTTTCTCAGTGTAAGCACTACCGGGGGTTCATCCAAAACCCTTGGGAACTCTGACGCACTGGGATTTTGGGGATTATGCTGCTCTTTGCTATTGTTAATCGAATTACCTTTGAAAATTGTTCTTCTCATTTGTTTGCTTGTTAACTTGTAATTGGTAAGTACCTTTGGCTCTCGCGGGTTTTTTTTACACTTATGTTGAAGCTCTATATTTCTATGTTTCTGAAGCTTCAATGGTCCTTTTTGCTTTGAAGTTATGCCGTAGTCTTATGTTTCCTAGCATCAGAACTTGCCTAAAGCTTTAAGTTTCGTACTGTCTAAAGCTTGCTTAGCCTAGTGTATTTGTGTATGTCTGAATGCTATTCAACTGCTTGTCATGAGTTCATCTCCTGCTTATTTTTTATTTCTATGACACATTAAGTCATAACTAATGTATCATTCCTACTGTGTCATTCATGTACTATTTATTGACTTCTTCATGATTGATCTATGCTTATGCAATTTCTAAATGCCAGTGTTTCCTGAACTTCTAAACCAACAGAACATGTTTTCTTGCTATTCAGTGTATGCTCTGTGACATGTTCAATACTGTGTTTTAAAAATATCGCTTAAGTCTCCGGTACGTAGTTGTTATTCTATACTTTTTATAATGTTCCTGAACTTTGGTGTTATGACTGATGCTCAGCATTTTAATTTTTCCATATGATTGCTTGTCAACCATTGCAGACTATGCCTATTTGTCATGTTCACTGGGCTCCCATGTTAGAATTTCTATATGCAGATTGCTATTTCACTTGTTCCTATCCTTGATTCTGCAGACCTTCATGTAAAACTTTTATGTTTAAAGTCCTTTAGGTTATTAAAAACGTGCCGAAAGTGGCTAACGTCTTTTTAACTTTGTGGGAGGCCGTGAAATTCGCTAAACTGCACGCCCCAAATTCTAAGTATTTTTTAATTAAAACATTTAATGAGGGCCCGCAATTATATATTTTGTTTGGCGAGACTCGTCTCATTTTATTATTAGAAGGCCAACCTAAAGCAAACTAAGATTTTCAATTTAATTTGTCTCTAACGGGTCCTAATTAATTAATATTATTAAAACTAGTATTTAAAGTGATCAAGGAATTTAGGTCTTGTGTTCAAGTCCATATTTGAACAAGAGGTGAACCTCTTAACTCAAGCATGCTACTTAACTAAGAGACCCCAAACCAATAATCCTAGTGTGGGATTTTGAACTTGCATTTCACTGGGCCTCAACAAACAGCCCAGGACGTGGGAAAATATAATCAGCAGCATAATACTAACGGGTTAATACTTTTGAATCTCGACAATTAATCGCAAACCCCAAGTGATTACCAATTCAATCCAATGAAGACATCTAATTTAACATTAATAATATTTGATATCAAGTCCAATAGAATTTTATTCTTGCATTATTCCAAATGACATGATAAAATCACCTTTTGAAGTTTAACAGTAATTGAGTTATATTGTCAAACAAAAGGGAAAAATGATGGTCTCAAATATTTCTACCCTGAATCTGATCTTATTTCGACTTTCAAACCGTGGCATGCCAATAACTTATATCTAGTTCCTAGTTCATTATCTATCTAAACACAAGCTTCAGCACATGCTTAACAGTAACAGATCCTGTTCATTTCTCAAGGCAGCAAATTCTCAAGGCACTCGAATCATAAGAGCATTGCCTAGTTGTATTAATATAAAACTAAAAAAGAAGCAATCTATATAGTTCAATTAAAATATTCCGATATGGTCCATTAAAAGTCCCTGACAATTTCGAATTTATTTACAACAAGGACATTAACAAATCAAGGAACACTATATGAAATATAAAATATCTACAACAAGTTTAAAACAAAATCATGTACAATATTTTATTTCATCTTTCAACTGGATGTTCACATGGCCTCAAAGTCAGGATATGTACTTGGAGGTTGAAATAGAAGAAGAAGAAGGAATCAACAGCAATAACCAAAGTTAATACCCAGCAATCAACAGATAGCAACCACAGGAGTAATTTGACCCAAAAACAACCACGAAGTTTCGACAGGAAAACCCAAAGCAATAACAAATGACCAAATAACAGCACAAGGACTCGAAATGCACTCGAATGCCTTCGAAACTGAGTTTGAAGCTTCAGTAAGGTGAAAATTAACCAAAACCAACTCAAATAGACCCAAATAAACTCGATCAAACTACCAAATATTGCTGAAACTTGAGCTTAGAACAGACTTTTGAGAAAAACCTAGAGAGAAATTGGAAAGTGATCTAAATAAGCAACGAAACAGTAAATGTTTTTGTTGATTTTTTGTTTTTGATGTTTTTAGATATTAAGTATTAGAATTTCAAAGGCAAATCGGCAAATTAGAGGGAGAAAGAGCTTTTAGCGGGGGGTTTTTGATTGCTGAAACTTCTGGAATTTTTCAGGGGTGTCTCACTTGGGAATTTTCAGGGGTCTCCCTCGTTAGTGAAGGCATTGGGGTTGCGTTTTATAGGCAACAAATGAGGTAGAATGTTTTGGAAGCTTTCACACATTTTTTCCCTCTTTTAATTTCAGATTTTACCTATTAAACCTTCAATTTCTGACTTGTTTCTCAAGTTACTACCCTAAGTTTGCTAAAATCTACACTAAAGTCCTATTCTAGAACGCCCTAGGGTGTTCTTTTCAATATACAATACCTATACTAACCTTATCTTAGTTTTGAATTTACCATTCTTAACAAAACTGCCCTTTTCTATGCCCAAATTACCCCTGGACCTATTTGGAAATTACTAGACTAATAGAACTAACCCCTGACCTTGGTCTCAATTTACCAAATTGACATTATCAGCTATAACCAAATCGATTAAGCTAATTAATACTAACTAATTAAACTAAGCCTACTAATGAATTGAAACCCAGACAGTGAACTAAATAATCATTGGCACAATCACTGATTAAACTGAACTAAACTAACTATCACTAACTATCACTAACTAATTAACAACAGTAATGGGTTATTAGTTAATTCAAATACTGAATCAATCATTAAAATTCAAATAAGGCCAAAACAGGATCAATTAAATAGATTACAAAGTATTCAACTAATAATCAAACTAACACTGAAAAATCAAAACAAATTAGAATCTTAAACGGAACGAACAAACAAGCAGATTTGAGTACAAAAATCAAAATGAAAATTAACTACATCATCCATTCATTAAGCAGAAACAATCATAGAATCGAATCAAAACACATGAAAGAAGAAGAAAACAGAAACAAATTGTAGAAACTTACTGTTATGACTCTAAGGTTCTACTGCCTTATGGATTTAAAACTAGAACAGCTATATTGATATTTGAACGTCACTCGTGGTGAATTCTTCATGAGGATATTAAGGAGTCCAGGTGACATTGATTTCATGAGGATTGGTTGATTTAGGGTTTTGGCCGGTTTTTTGATTTGAAATTCGAGGACATGTAGGAGGATTCGAATGAAGATGGCCATGGATTTGGAAAGAAGGCCTTGGGGAGAACATATGGTGTAACACTGGGGTCGTTTGGTGGTGGCTGGAGGCGGCGCCACTGTTTTCGAATATTCGAGCAGGTTGGCTAACATTCGAGGGAAACTATTTGGGGCATTGGAAAGTGGAGGAGGAGAGGAGTTGATGGTGAAAATTTGGGTGGGTTTGGAGCTTGGCCGCCGCCGTGGGCAATTTCTGGTGGCGGAGTTAGGGCGGAGCCGGCGAGGGAAGAGGGGGTACGAGGAAGAAGAAAATTGTCTCTAGGGTTTTACCAATTTTAGACACTTTTATTTAAAATCGAGATCAATTAGGATCCATTGGATTAAATATGATAGACGACCAGGATTGTTTGGCGATAAAACGTCGTCGTTTTACTTCGGGGGGCAGGCCGGGTTGAGGCGGGGTTTGGGCCTGATATGGGTAACGATTTGGAAGCGTATTGGGCCAATCTCAAATGGATTTGGACCAAAATTGGGTAATTCATGAAGGCCACTCAAATTCTTTTAAATTTTCCCTCTTTTATTATTTTATTTTTTCATTTATTATTTTTTTTATTTTGTTAAAATGCGAAATTAAAAGTAAAAACACAAATTACCTCTAAAATTACACTAATTAATTTCCAAATAAACTAATTCCTAATTCAAAAGCAAACTAAGACAAATTAAAAGTATAAATGCAAAAGAACCATATTTGTTATTTTCTTTATTTTTGTAGTATTGATTCGCTACTAAAATGTTAAAATTTGAACCTAATTGCTATTTTTATATTTTCGAATTTTATTAATGAAAAATACACAAACAAAAAATGCAAACAAAATGCAAAATAATGCAATTAATTCCTAAAATTTAAATAATAAAAGAAAAATCCTAATTCTAATGAATTTTATAGGAATAATTAAGCGTGGCAAAAGTCACGTGCTCACAGCTGCCCCTCTTTGCTCGAAGACACGAAAGGTTTTCGGGCAAAGATAAATGAGCAGCATGAAGAATTTTTTCTTGCTTGGCACTCCAGGAGAAGCATTTTGAAAACAGTCTGATCGAACCTTGCTTCAAAGGTTGCCTACATATCCTTGGCTGTAAAGGAATCAGGTCAGTGTAGTTCTGGAAAGTTTGGTAGCTGGGTCTACTAGGAGCTGTGAATTTCACGACTGTTGCTGCTGCTACTGCTTGCTGACCTCAACAGCTATGAGTTACAAGATTCCTATCTATAATTCTCTTGGAACTTGATCTTGAGTCTTGGCTGATTTTGCTGTGGACTCCTATCTGAATCATGCTCGTAAGTTGTAGGTGTTTACTTCTTCATGCAGCGTTGGGTCAAGAGCTTGTGACTTCAATTATATTTTGAGCCATCCGCGCCCTTGCTTGCTTCGCATTTGAGTTTATTTCTTTTTGTTCTTTTCTTCTTTTCTTGATTCTGGGTTGGGACTCATTCCATTGGTCATCTTGCACCTTGTGTCTTGAGATCGACCTGCTTAGATACCAGAATAAACAAACGAACGAAATTTTCTGCCCAGTTTTCACTAGGAAAATTTCGTGAGTTAGTTGTGACGCATATCTAAGCGATCAGATCAGGATTGTGTATCTCCGTGAATGAATCCAAGTTATGCTAGGAGATGACCGGGTTATGCCGGAAAAGAAAATGTTCTCGGGTTATGCCGGGGAGGTCTGTGGGTTATGCCGGGATAGAAGAAAAAAAGATCCTTGGGTTATGCCAGAGAAGTACACAGATTATGCCGGGGTAGAAGAAAAAGGTCCTTGGGTTATGCCAGGGAGGTCCACGGGTTATGCCGGGATAAAAGAAAAATGGTCCCTGGGTTATGCCAGGGAGGTCCACGGGTTATGCCGGGAGGTCCACGGGTTATGCCGGGATAAAAGAAAAATGGTCCCTGGGTTATGCCAGGGAGGTCCATGGGTTATGCCGGGATAAAGAAAAGATTCCTTGGGTTATGCCAGGGAGGTCCACAGTTATGTCGGGATAAAAGAAAAGGGTCCTTGGGTTATGCCAGGGAGGTCCATGGGTTATGCCGGGCTAAAAGAAAATGGTCCTTGGGTTATGCCAGGGAGGTTCACGAGTTATGTCGGGATTAAAGAAATTGGTCCTTGGGTTATGCCAGGGAGGTCCACGGGTTATGCCGGGTTAAAGAAAAGGTTCCTTAGGTTATGCCAGGGAGGTCCACGGGTTATGCCGGGATATCTCGGGGACGGGAGCCCTATGCTACCATGATGATTTTTCTTTTGGGATTTTCATCTTCATTTCTTCTCCTTTCTTTCTTTCTTTCTTTCTTTCTTTTTATTTAGTAAAATGCATGAAAGAATTTGGCGAAACTTCCCTTTGTGGTCATTTTCCTGCTGCAAAGCTGTTTTAACGCTTGCGCATTTCATTTCTTTTTGGGTTGTACCTGCTTCTTGCGTGATTGCTTTGAATGGAACCTATTTTCAACAAAGAACAATTTGTTAGTTTGAAACGATGGTTGGTTTTGTGACATTGATCATCCCACTCGCTTGATCCCGGCCCCATTTCCGTTGAGAAATTTGCTGCTTGTTGGCTTCGACGGTGAATCTCTTTTCAAACCGACCGGGTTCAACTCTCAGGGTTTCATTATGACTCGCCCGTGTGGGCTCTGTCCTTTTCACTTTATTCTGTCCTTGCCTTTGATTTTCTTTCTTTTCCAATGTCTTTACTTTGGAAGCCATCAACCACCATGAGCAATCGGGATTGGACTGGCGCAACCGCTGAGGCTGGGTATCTTCTTTGGCTCTGACCAGGCAGAGTCAGATAGAACCAATCCTGCCACCTTTCTTTGTAGTAATTGTAGAATCAGTGTTAAACCGAAAGGGATTCAAGGAATAAATATACAAAAGGCAAGCGAATGAGTTTAAAAAGAAACATCTTTTTCGGGGAAAAAGAAGGACTTATCTGGGGTGCATGCTGGCTTCAAATGAACATGACATGCTTCTTGGACTGGACGCCCGACCCACACAAGCTTTCCAGCTTCTCATGAACCCATTGATCCGCATTTCAAAACCAAGGAACCTTGCCAGGACTTTTTTAGTGATGAGACGTCTTGTTTTCGGCTGACAGCGCCCTTCGCGGGTTTTCGCCAATCGACCTCTCTCATTTCTCTTCTCACCAACGCCCGATAGTGCTCTTTGCGAGTTTTAACTAAGCAGACTCTCTCATTTTCAGCTTCTCTACTCACCATCGCCTTATGGTGCCCGAAGGTTTTCAACCATAAGACTCTCTCATTTTATTTTTCTCAATTTGCATTGTGTCAGATTCCAACAATAATGTTTTCCACTTTCTCGCTTTTGTCAATTGATCGGAAGGACTTGGACAATGTCTTTGGGTAAAAAGAATTTTCGGCGAAACTACAACTCTTGGACCGTTTCGGAAGATTCGTAGCCGAACCATCATATCGTCTGCCCCAGTTTCACTTTTTGGGGAAATTAGAATTTTTGTTTTGGTGTGACTGAACCTCAGCGAGAGAATGCCCACGTATCCCTTCGGAATCAAGTCGAATGTAGTTCTGGCAAACATTTTTTTTTGTTTTTGTTTTTGTTTTTGTTTTTTTTTTCTTTTTCTTTTTTTTCTTTTTCTTTTCTTTTCTTTTCTTTTTTTTTTCTTTTCTTTTCTTTTTCTTATCCTTTTCTTTTCGTACTTTCGGGTTCCAAAGAGGGTAGTCGAAGAAAAGGAACTGGCTCAAAGGGTTTACGAAGGATCGATAGTGTTTGGGGTAGCGGGAAGGAAAGCTTTCGTCATCTCAATTTGCACAAAAGCCATCACCCCAGGAGGTCTATACATAGTACCTTTTTACTGCATCCGCATTGACTACTGTCTCAGGATCATTTCCTTCAATGTCTCCTAGATACACTGCTCCTTTTGGCAAAACCTTACGGATTATGCATGGACCTTTCCAATTGGGAGCAAACTTTCCTTTTTCTTCCTGGTGATAAGGGAGAATGCGTCTCCGCTTTGAAGTTCCTGGGACGTACTTTCTTGTTATAGGCGCGGGCCATTCTTTGGTAGTACAACTGCCCGTGGCACACTGCGGCCATCCATTATTCATCAATTAATGACAACTGCTCTAGCCGGGTTTTAACCCACTCACTGTCCTCGATTTCTGCTTCAACGATTATACGAAGCAAAGGAATTTCTACTTCTGCAGGTATAACTGCCTCAGTTCCGTAAACCAACAAGTATGGGAGTGGATCTGATTGAGGTACGCACTGTGGTGCGATACCCGAGTAATGCAAAAGGCAGCTTTTCATGCCATTGCATGGAGTTTTGAATCATCTTTCTCAAAATCTTCTTGATGTTCTTATTCGCTGCTTCAACAGCACCATTGGCTTTTAGCCGATAAGGGGTAGAGTTTTTGTACGCTATCTTGAATTGTTCACATACCTCTCCCATCAAACGGCTATTCAAGTTTGCAGCATTGTCGGTAATGATAGTTGCAGGAATACCAAAGAGACAAGTGAGATTGGAATGCACAAAATCTACCACAGCTTTCTTGGTAACCGATTTGCGAGTAATGGCCTCAACCCATTTTGTGAAGTAATCAATTGCAACCAATAGCAATCTATGCCTGTTTGAAGCTTTCGGCTCGATTGGACTAATGACGTCCATACCCCAGGCAACAAACGACCAAGGTGCTGACATCAGATGAAGCTCTATTGGAGGTGCATGAATCGAATCACCGTGCGCCTAGCATTGATGACATTTTCGAACGAAGCTGAAGCAATCCTTCTCCATGGTTATCCAATAATATCCCGCTCGCAGGATTTTCTTTGCCAAAACATATCTGTTCATATGGGGTCCGCACAGCCCTGCGTGCACCTCATGCATAATTTTTCCGGCTTCTTCAGCATCAACGCATCTTAGCAAGTTGAGGTCTGGAGTCCTTTTATACAAAACATTGCCGCTTAAGAAAAAACCACTCGCATGTCGCCTAATGGTTCTCTTCTGATCCCCAGTGGCTTGCTCGGGGTATTCTTGTGTTTTCAAAAATCTTTTGATATCATGATACCAGGGCTGAATGCTGTGTTCCACCTCGACTGTATTACAATAATCGTGCCTTTCTTAATGCAAAAGGCAGCTTTTGTGAAGTAATCGATTGCAACCAATATGTATCTATGCCCATTTGAAGCTTTCGACTTGATTGGCCCAATGACGTCCATACCCCAGGCAACAAACGGCCAAGGTGCTGATATCGGATGAAGCTTCGTTGGAGGTGCATGAATTGAACCACCGTGCACCTGGCATTGATGACATTTTCGAACGAAGCTGAAGCAATCCTTCTCCATGGTTATCCAATAATATCCCGCTCGCAGGATTTTCTTTGCTAAAACATATCCGTTCATATGGGGTCCGAACACCCCTGCGTGCACCTCATGCATAATTCTTCCAGCTTCTTCGGCATCAATGCATCTTAGCAAGTTGAGGTCCGGAGTCCTTTTATACAAAACATCGCCGCTTAAGAAAAACCCACTCGCATGTCTCCTAATGGTTCTCTTCTGATCCCCAGTGGCTTGCTCGGGGTATTCTTGTGTTTTCAGAAATCTTTTGATATCATGATACCAGGGCTGAATGGTGGGTTCCACCTCGACTGTAGTACAATAACCGTGCCTTTCTTTGATTTGAATTTCCAGGGATCAATATGAGCATTGTTTGTGTAAGGCTGCATTGAAGCTAAAGTGGCGAGTGCATCAGCTAGTTCATTATGGCATCGAGGAATGTACTTGAACTCTATTGACTTGAAGCGTTTCGTGAGATCTTCCACGTGTTGTCGATATGGGACGAGCTTAACGTCTCGAGTTTCCCATTCCCCTTGTGCTTGCCATATAATCAAATCGGAGTCCCCCATGATCAATAAGTCCTCAACTTCCAGGTCGATCGCCATGTTCATGCCCATGATGCAGGCTTCATATTCAGCTGTGTTGTTTGTGCAGAAGAACCGAAGCTGTAGCTGGATAGTGCTGACCATTGGGTGATATCATGATTGCCCCAATACCTATACCTCTTGTGTTTACCGCTCTGTCAAAGAATATTTTTTAGGCACGAGTGTCTTTAAAGATAGCTTCTACTGAATTAACTTCTTCATCTGGGAAGTATGTGCTCAATGGTTGGTATTCCTCGTCAACCGGGTTTTTCGCTAAATGATCTGCCAACGCCTGGGCTTTCATTTCCGTACGAGTGACATAGACTATGTCAAATTCAGTGAGCAGGATTTGCCATTTTTCCAGTCTCCCAGTGGGCATCGGTTTCTGGAATATGTATTTAAAAGGATCCTACCTAGTTATGAGGTAGGTAGTGTGGGCTTGAAGATAGTGTCTCAACTTCTGAGCGACCCACGTCAGAGCACATCATGTTCTCTCCAACAAAGTATACTTGGACTCGTAGCTGGTGAACTTCTTACTCAGACAGTAGATCGCATACTCTTTCTTGCCGGTTATATCGTGTTTCCCCAGAATGCAACCAAAAGAATTTTCCAACACTGTTAGATACAAGAAGAGAGGTCGCCCTAGCTCAGGTGGGACCAACACCGGAGGATTTGACAAATATTCTTTGATCTTGTTGAAGGCCTCTTGACATTCGGACGTCCACTTGATTGCTGCATCTTTCTTCAAAAGTTTGAATATGGGCTCACATGTGGTAGTCAGTTGAGCAATGAACCGACTGTTATAGTTCAACCTGCCCAGTAAACTCATCACGTCTTTCTTAGTTTTTAGAGGAGGTAGATCTCAAATAGCTTTTATCTTTGTTGGATCTAACTTGATACCTCTTCTACTGACTATGAAACCCAGGAGCTTTCCTGACGGAACTCCAAAATCACATTTGGCAGGATTCAGCTTCAAATCATACTTGCGCAGCCGTTCAAAGAACTTTCTCAAATCTCGAACGTGGTCACTCTGAGTGCGGGACTTAATGATTACGTCATCCATATACACCTCTATCTCTTGGTGCATTATGTCATGGAAAATGGCGGTCATGGCTCTCATGTAGGTTGCCCCGGCGTTCTTCAACCCAAATGGCATGACCCGATAGCAGTAGGTGCCCCAGGGGGTAGTGAAGGCTGTCTTCTCGGCATCTTCTTCATCCATCAACACCTGGTGATATCCCGCATAACAATCCACGAAGGACTGTATTTCATGTTTGGCGCAGTTATCAACAAGGATATGGATGTTGGGCAAGGGAAAATTATCCTTGGGACTCGCCCGATTCAAAACTCTGTAGTCCATACACACCCGGGTTTTCCCATCATTCTTTGGCACATGAACCACATTGGCTAACCATGTAGTATATCGGACCACCCGGATTTCCTCTACTTTTAGCTATTTTGTGATTTCTTCTTTGATCTTATCACTGATATCGGTTTTAAACTTCCTTTACTTTTGTTGCACTGGGGGACAATCGCGGTAAATTGGCAGTTTGTGCACTACTAGATCCACACTCAGTCCTGGCATATCATCATACGACGAAGGAAACACATCTTTAAACTCAAACAAGAGTTGGATTATTACATCTCGAGTTTTCTCATCTGTGTGGATGCTTATTTTGGTTTCCCTTATTTCTTCGGTAGTTCCCAAATTAACCGGTTCAGTGTCATTCAGATTTGGCTTAGGTTTGTTCTCAAATTGTTCCAATTCTCGGTTTATTTCCCTAAAAACCTCTTCTTCATCATATTTCAGTTCTTGCTTCATTAATTCACAGTTAGACAGCGTGTTTGAGTCGAGGCATGAATTCCGCAAGCGTGTCATATTATTTAAAGCCTCATTATTATAACTGAAAAGAAAAGATAAAAGGGAAAAATAACCAAAAATCATAAAGACTAAAGAGAAAATGGACAATGAAATATTGATTTCATTTCTTGGAATTTTAGGAAGATAACAGGGTTTACATTCATGAATTCAAAAGACAAGAAACTAAATGAAACATTCGAGTTATACCCTGAAATAACCCGAGATGCAGGAAAGGTGACAAGGCTAGTCTACCGGGACTCCCGCCTGATCGGGAAAGGCGTAGCCTTCCAATTTTGGAGTTTGGTGTCTGGTCCCATGTAGAGCATTTCAGCGGTGCTAGTCCCTTCCCCTGGCTGGACCGTGTTGGTTTCATACAGCATTTACCTCATAGCTTCACAGATATCTTCTATTTCATTAGCAGTGAACACCTCATCTTCCTCTTTTGTGCCATACTTAGGCTTGACAAAGGTCTCATACAGATGTGGCAATGGTTGCGGCAGAACCCATCCATCTTTATTTCTTTCATCGGCCCTTTTCTCATCATCTAGGGTAGGGTGGAAGCCTATCCCAAAATATATTTTTTGCTACGGGTAGTGTTACCGGTTCGGCTATTCCTTGCAAAGCTTTTCCCAGCCCTTTTCCTGGCTTGAAACCGTGTCTAATCATTTCCTTGGCTACCATGATTGAAGCATTGGACAAGAAAGGCTGGGGGCATGGATGTCCTTCCTCATATTGATCAGCTACCACGATTTCAAAGGCTTGATAGACAATATGCTAACTTCCCTCCTTCGCCTCCAGGCATGGGATAGATGTGTCACGATATATGGACTGCTCACCTTCCCCATGGACCACGATCTCCTGATCTTCATGCTCAAATATCACCATCTGGTGGAGGGTTGAGGGCACCACTCCTGCAGCATGGATCCAAGGCCTTCCCAGAAGAATATTGTAAGATATGTCCATGTCTAACACTTGGAAGGTCACCTCAAAATCCACCGGGCTTATGGTCAGTATCAAATCAATTTCGCCGATGGTATCCCTTTTAACACCATCGAAGGCTCTCACGCAAACGTTATTTGGATGAATCCTTCCTGTCCCTATTTCCATTCCTTGCAAAGTGGAGAATGGGCAGATGTCAACCTCCGAGCCTCCATCTACCATGACCCGCTTAACGTAGTAACCTTTACATTTGACTATCAGGTGCAAGGCTTTATTGTGGGCAGCTCCTTCTGGAGGCAAATCACTTTTACTGAAGGAGAGTTGGTTGACAGCGAAGAATATTTCTATCATCCTTTCAAGTTGTTCAACCGAAGTCTCGGCTGGCACATATGCTTCGTTCGGAGTTTTCATGAGGATCTTCTGATGTTCAGCAGATTTGGTCACAAATGACAGCAGCGACACTTACTCAGGACACTTCCTCAATTGGTCTACTGTTTCATAGTCTGGCATTATCATTTACTGAAAGAATGTCTCTGTTTCTTTAGCGCTCACCGGCTTTTTAGATGGAAAATGCTTTCGTGTGGCGCTGTTTATCTCTTGTATATTTGAATATTTTTCAAGAGAGACTGTTCCTAGTAGCTCTCCCGAGATTTACTTGCCTTTGTATGTGACCAGTGTTTGTTGGTAGTTCCACGGCACTGCAGAGGGGTCGTTCATGGGCTTCTGTGGTGCGCGTTCAATAACCACGGGCTCACTCAGCCGAGGCAGTTTAATTGTCCCCCGCATCACATAGGCCCCTTTCGGTACATATATCTGTGTCCCTTTCTTCACTTCATACTTCCTCAGAATGCTCACAATTAGTGGTTTCTCTTGACGACCTCGCGGCACATAAATCACCTCGTGTTTAGGAGGCGCCGGCTCTGCTTTTGTCTCAGTTTTCTCCTAAGGCTCAATTTTCACAGCTTTATCCTTCTTCCCCTCTTTTTCCTGCTTCGGGGCTACCTTGGGTTTCCTTTCGGCATTAGCAATAGCAATTATGGCTTTCAGAGCCGGGTCAAAGTCTCGGTCTTCAAAAACCATACCGGTTATTGGCCCGTTATTGTGAGCGGGCAAAGGGTTATTGGTAATGTTAGGGACTTCTTCATCCCTCAACACTATTTTCCCTTTTTCGATCAAATCTTCCACAACCTTTTCAATGTCCAGCAGTCATTGGTGTGATGGCCTTCTACCCCTGAATGGTATGCGCACCTGACACCCCGCTGATATGATGGTGATTTCGGGTTTTGCCTGTTTGGGGGTATGGGTTGCAGCAAATTCATCTAGACAAGCTTAGGGAACAATGTGGAGTAGGGTTCACCGATTGGTGTAAAAGTTTGTCGTCTAGGTGGTTCCCGAGGGAGGAAGTTATTTTTTGGTGGTCGGGGATTATATTGGTTTTGGTAAGGTGGCTGGTTTCTCTGGAATGGAGGTGGGTTTCGGTTAGCTTGTTGTTGCAGGCGGCCGAAAGGTTGAGCATTCATTACCGCATAAGGTGGAGGAGCATAAGTCATATCTGTGTGAGGGTAATAGCGTTGAGGGGTTCTTTCTAAGAACACCGATCTAAGAGCCTGGTACCTTCTTCCGCCCGATGCCGCCATCATAGTTTCTTCTTTCTTCTTGCCTTTAGCCATTCCCCAGACCCGCCTTGGATGGCTTGGGAGGTTGCCCTTATGGCTGATTGGATCAAGATTCTGCCCGTTTTTAGCCCATTCTTTACCATTTCTCCGATTTTTATTGCCTCTGCAAAAGGCTTACCCATAGCAGACATCATGTTTTGAAAGTAATCTGCCACTTGAGCCTATAAGAAGACAGTTACCATCTCAACCTCATCCATTGGAGGATTGACCCTTGACGCCTGTTCCCGCCATTTGATTGCATATTCGCGAAAACTCTCTGAGGGATTTTTCTTTAGGTTTGCCAAGGAGTTCCTGTCTGGCGCAATGTCTATATTGTACTGAAATTGTCGAACAAAATCTCTAGCAAGGTCATCCCAGATATGCCATCGAGATATGTCCTGATCCATGTAACACTCCGACGCTATGCCCACGAAGCTTTCTCCAAAGTAAGCCATTAGTAACTCTTCTTTTCTACTAGCCCCACGCAATTGATTACAATACTTTTTGAGGTGAGCAATGGGATCGCCATGCCCATCATACTTTTTGAACTTTGGCGTCTCGAATCCCATCAGCAGGTGCACGTGAGGGAACATGCACGGATCATTGTAAGAAACACTCTTCTGACCACTTAAACCCTGCATATTTTTCGGACTCTGCTGTAAACTCCTCATTCTTTTTGTCATTTCATCCTGCTCTGCGGCTTGGGGGTTTTGTCCTACCCCGGTGTGATCTCATATGGTGGTCGGGAGTAGGTATATTGAGGATAGTGAGGAGGGTCGGCCTGAAAAACTGGATTCTGAAATGTGAAAACCGAAGGGTCAAAAGCATGTTTTGGTAGCGATGGTTGAGTAGTTGCAGATAATGGTGGAGCTGTAAAGATGTTGGGAGCCATTCCGGATGGGAACACTTGGGGATGATCCTCAGAGGGTGTTCCGAAGAAGTTAGCAGTCATAGTAGGTTGCCCAGAGGAATATTTGGGCGGCTGATAGGGACCGTGGTAGCACCTCCAGATCTAGGGAACAATTCCAGGAATCCGGGGATAGCGCTTCGGGGTTCCTTCCTGTTGTTCCAAGCATCCCACATTTCCATCAAACGCAAGCGCAGGATCCGATTTTCTTCAGCTGTATAGGATTCAGAGGCCGGGATCCCAGAGATTGGGCTATCTTCAGGTATGGGGACTGCAGGCAAGGTCATTTCAGATGACATCTTTGTTCTTCCTTTGAATCCGGTGAAGTATCGATGCGAGGCCAGTTTACCACAAACCAACCACGATTTCTAAAAATACGCAGCTAGAATTTAGCAGCAACAAACGGTTAGTATAAAACAAGTAACAGATAGGTAACTGCATATTGGAGCGTGATGCACCTATACAGTTAAATGGATATCTACACATTTGCTTCGGTTACCTGCGTCATCCCGACTTTTCTTCTTTATTCATTTTCTCTTTTCTTTCTCTTTTTATTTTGTCTTCTCTAATTTTCATTTTCTGCTTTTTTCTTTTCTTTGGCCATGATTTTTTTTTCTCTCAATGCTTTATTTTTCTTTTGTGCTTCTTTTCTCTCTTGTTTTTCCTTTTATTTATTTCCCTCGTATTTCTCTTTTTATATTTTTCTTAGGATGACGGTCGAATATTATGTGGATTGCCTACGTATCATGGCCCCGCATGAATTAGACCAAGCGTAGTTCTTGCAAACAAAATGCAAAAGTAAAAAAACAACTTTTGGGAATTTTCAATTTTTCAATGACAACAACTGCAGTTACGAAAGCTACTAGACTATTAGTTTTTCTTTCCTTGAAAATGAAATTACAAAAATAGACTCAAAAGCAAAAATATAGACTCGATTAACTAAGAATACATCAATGCTTCAAATCCTGGGGCTCACGGAGCATCACTCGGCATTGTTGCGGGCCTACGTGCGAGACCCCTTTGCAACTGATCTAAATCATTCATGACTTGGCGAACAAATATCATCACTGAGGAAAAGGACGTGGTACGACCCATTCGCTCGTCGGCCCGACACTTCATGACAATATAGTGGGCAATGTTTCTGATCCTTTCCCTGATTCGGCCCTTTTCTTGAAGGAGTCGGCTTATTTTTTGTGATGAGCCTCTAGCACCTGAGAGTCCTGGAAGTGAAGGTCTTGTAGCAATTTAATACCCCTTTCTATTTCTGGAATTAACCCATAGCACTGATTCATCTCGGCTTGGAATTCTTTATCCCGCTGGGCTGTCTTTTCTTCCATAGTATTCATTTTTCTCTTAATTTTGGCGATAGTTCCCTCGTAGTTTCTCCTCATTTGTTGCACAAATTGGGCCCTTTCTTTAGGACTTTTTGGCCCACTGTGCCTGGAGTCTTGCCATATTTCCCTCAAATTTTTCTAGTTCTTCTTGGCAGTCTAAAATTTGTTTCTTTAACCCTTTGATCATCCTTTCATCAGATAGACTTCTTTCTTGGTTCCGGGTATCTATTTTTCATTTGTTTAATTTGGGCTTTGAGTGCTTCGTTCTCCTGAGTTAATTTCTTTTTGTCACCCTCGTCAGCTGCAGCCTGTACATTTTTGTCGAATTGGAGGTCCCGGACCTGTTGCTCTAACCGTCCTATCCTAGCTCGGTACTCTTTCTCCTTTACCTACCAATCCCATTGAACTTGGACCCCACTGGTAAACTGCTGCATGCGCGGTTTTTTAGCGGGTCTCTCTGGGATTTGAAATCTTTTGCCAAACCACGTCAGATACTTGGGATCCACCTCGCCTCTAGCTTGGTCCTGTATCATGGCTTTTGGCTCGAGGAACCGGCACTCATTCCATGTCTTTCAGATTCTGCCTTCAGGAAATACAACCTTCGGGCCTAACTCAATGACTTGCTCACTCAGGTCTTCATCATTGTGCACTGTCTGTAATCTTCCAAGTTGTCGCAAAACCCGGTAAGGAGCGTAAGGGTGTATGCTTCGGATACCCATCAAAAGAATATATGGAACCTATACTGATGTGTATATAGCTTTAGTAGCAGGAAGCCACCCATAAGCCCATTCGACTTTATCTGCGGTCAAGGATATTAAGCATGACGACCAGGCCTCAGTACCCTCAGGGAATTCAATACCTATCACCCGGGTCCCAAATTCTGCAATACAACTCAGCCCAGTTAAACCGTAGTTCATATAGCCTGTGCGGTGACAGAGGTGTTCTTGCATCCACAACTGTAAGAGCAAATTGCAACCTTGAAAGAATTTCCCGCCTTCTCGACATTTGGTTAGAGCTCGGTACATTTCTGCTACGATTAGAGGCACCACTATGCTAGTAGTTTTTTCATGGCAACATCTAGCATTCCTACCAGACCGATGTCTACGTGCCCATCTTTTCTCAGGCAAACCACCACTCCCAGAAAGTCCACCATAAAGGCTAGTCCCCGTCGAGCCTCCCATTTGTCTTTATTTCCGGCATGTGTCAAGCCGGTGTTGGGCTCCTCGAAACCTTTTGGGTTACCATACCAATGATATAGGAAATGCAATGTACAACACCCTTCTGCCAGATACGGGTCTTGAATATCCCGGCTAATGTTTAGCAAATCCAAAAACCTATGAAGGGTTACCGGTCGTGGTGCTAGTGGGTATCTACCTCGCAGGTTCTCGTTGAGACCCGCGTATCCCACAATCTCCTCTAAGGTAGGTGTGAGTTCAAAATCTGAAAATCGAAATACGTTACGGGTCGGGTCCCAAAATGGTATTAGTGCCTCAATGATATCTTTCCTCGGTTTGATGTTCAGTAGATCAACTAGACCTCCCAAAATTTTAACCACGGTATCTCTGCTTCCTTTTCCTAGATAATGCCACCACATATGAAGTTTCAAGGGGATTTCACTCAGGACTGAGAAGGTCTCGATGTTACTTGAAGTCATCCTGCACGTTTATTTAAAATGGGAATTTTAATGACTTATTTTGAAAACTGGCTATTTTTGCAAAAATTCTTTATTTAACAAGGCACGGATTTGGTTTTGCGAATACGGCCTTTCAGCACTTTTGGGAGGAAGATTTTAAGGTTGTGCCCGCAAACCATTTAAAATGACTCGGGGTGGCTATTCTTGCAAAAACAGCCTTCCGGCGCCCTTTGGGGTACATTCGGCTTATTTTTACAAGAATGGCATCACCCGACTTTATTTATGACAAGAATTAAAATTTTGACATTTTTTGGTTATTTTTACAACAGGGTGGTTGGACCCGATGAGGGTTGCCTACGTATCTCACATCCGGTGAGAATCAAACCAGCGTAGTTCGGGCAGCCGTGCCAAAATATAAACTATTTTGAACAACAATTTTCTTTCTTTTTTTTCAAATATTTTTTCTTTTTTAATTTTTCAAAAATTTGGCAGCATTTCGGTACTATTTTGGCATTGGTTTTTTCACAACAAAAGGTTATCCTCACTGAGTCTTAACACTTCTATTTTTTCAATTTTCTCTCATTGTGTCTTAACACTGCTATTTTTTTCAATTTTCTCTCATTGTATACAAGCCGGTCAATATGCAAAGCCGGGCAAATAAATGCGCAAGTAGCACGGAAGATGCATCAGGATGGTCATTTCAATTCAGGTCAACTGTCCTAGATGGACCCAACCCCTGTGTTGAGTCCCCTAAGTCAAATGCACATGATGCAAACAAGCATCCTACTGGGGATCCGGTATGAGGTTTTGTTCTTCTAGGTTTAAACCCAAGGTTTATTGATCTAGACCTGGCTTACCCGAGCGCACAACTCGAGCCGAGGGGGAGGCAGCGTATCGGGGATACAGAATCTCCGCCGACTTTGCAACTTATCCAACCTCGTTCTAAATTGGTAAAGACTCTAAACAGAAGAGAAGCTACACGAAGTGCACCCTTCTCCATGATGTAGAAGACTCAGAGAGAGGAAGGGATTCGCGACAATTTATATACAATTCAACAAATATCAAAACGGTAAAACATTTAGCACATATAGCATGGAAGCATGTAGAAAAATCAGATGAAGCCAAATATAACAATTAAACTAAGCTCGAATTCTTTGAACCCTGAACCGGAATTTTGGGTTCGAATCCCCTGCAGAGTCGTCAGAGCTGTCATACCTCCTTTTTTACACACCTACCCCGAAGGATAAATGTATAAGGGAGTTTTTCCATTTAAAGTGTCATTATTTGAATTGGGATTATTTATTTATTTTTAGAGTCGCCACTTGGGATAGGATTGGTTTTTGGTGTCCCAAGTCACCGATTTAATTTAAATCCCAAATCGAGGAAAATTGTCGACTTCCCAATTGGAGTCTGCGAACCAGAAATTCTGTGTAAGGATTTCTGTTGACCCGAGGGAAAGTGTTAGGCACCCCCGGATCCCGTGGTTCTAGCACGGTTGCTTAAATTATAATAAATGGCTAAAAATCTAATTTTTATATGCTCCAACCTATAGTGCAATTTAATAATTATTTACCGATTTTAATTATTTTTTTTTAAGAAAGTGAACGTCGTTTAAAAACGTGTTTTTGGATCACGTCGCATGAAATGCACCCTGATCCTCGACACATTCTTATTCAACGTTTTCAGATTTGGATTTGGGTCGCACGAAATGCACACGCATATTTAATGAGGTAAGATTATTAAAAACGTGCCTAAAGTGGCTAACGTCTTTTTAACTTTGTGGGAGGCCGCGAAATTCGCTAAACGGCACGTCCCAAATTCTAAGTATTTTTTAATTAAAGAATTTAATGAGGGCCCCGCAATTATATATTTTGCTTGGCGAGGCTCGTCTTATTTTATTATTAGAAGGCCAACCTAAAGCAAACTAAGATTTTCAATTTAATTTATCTCTAACTGGTCCTAATTAATTAATATTATTAATACTAGTATTTAAAGTGATCAAGGAATTTAGGTCTCGAGTTCAAGTCCATATTTGAACAAGAGGTAAACCTCTTAACTCAAGCATGCTACTTAACTAGGAGACCCCAAACCCATAATCCTAGTGTGGGATTTTGAGCTTGCATTTCACTGGGCCTCAACAATCAGCCCAGGACATGGTAAAATATAATCAGCAGCATAATACTAACGGGTTAATACTTTTGACTCTCGACAATTAACAACAAACCCCAAGTGATTACCAATTCAATCCAATGAGGACATCTAATTTAACATTAATAATATCTGATATCAAGTCCAATAGAATTTTATTCTTGCATTATTCTAAATGATATGATAAAGTCACCTTTTGAAGTTTAACAGTAATAGAGTTATGTTGTTAAACAAAAGGGAAAAATGATGGTCTCAAATATTTCTACCTTGAATCTGATCTTATATTCGACTTTCAACCCGCGGCATGCCAATAACTTATATTCAGTTCCTAGTTCATTATCTATCTAAACACAAGCTTCAGCACATGCTTAATAGTAACAGATCCTGTTCATTTCTCAAGGCACTCGAATCATAACAACATTGCCTAGTTGTATTAATATAAAACTAAAACAGAAGCAATCTGTATAGTTCAATTAAGACATTCCGATACAGTCCATTAACAGTCCCTGACAGTTTCGAATTTATTTACAATAAGGACATTAACAAATCAAGGAACACTATATGAAATATAAAATATCTACAACAAGTTTAAGATAAAATCATGTAGCAGATTTTATTTCATCTTTCAACTGGATGTTCACCTGGCCTCAAAGTCAGGATATGTACCTGGAGGTTGAAATAGAAGAAGAAGAAGAAGAAGAAGAAGGAATCAGCAGCAATAACCAAAGCTAATACCCAGCAATCAATAGATAGCAACCACAGGAGTAATTTGACCCAAAAACAACCAGGAAGTTTCGACAGGAAAACCCAAAGCAACAGAAAATGACCAAATAACAGTACAAGGACTCGAAATGCACTCGAATGCCTTCGAAACTGAGCTGTAACTTTAGTAAGGTAAAACTTAACCAAAAACAACTCAAATAGACCCAAATAAACTTGATCGAACTACCAAATACTCCCAAATATTGCTGAAACTTGAGCTTAGAACAGACTTTTGAGAAAAACCCAGAGAAAATTTGAAAGTGATCTAAATAAGCAATGAAACAGTAAATGTTTTTGTTGATTTTTTGTTTTTGTTGATTTTTTGTTTTTGATGTTTTTGGATTTTAAGTATTTGAATTTCAAAGGCAAATCTACAAATTAGAGGGAGAGAGCTTTTAGAGGGCGCTTTTGATGGCTGAAATTTCTGGATTTTTTCAGGGGTGTCTCACTTGGGAATTTTCAGGGGTCTAACTTAGGAATTTTTTGGGGTCTCCCTTGTTAGTGAAGGCATTGGGATTGCCTTTTATAGGCAACAAATGAGGTAGAATGTTCTGGAAGCTTTCACGCATTTTTCCCTCTTTTAAGTTTAGATTTTACCGATTAAACCTTCAATTTCTGACTTGTTTCTCAAGTTACTACCCTAAGTTTGTGAAAATCTACACTAAAGTCCTATTCTAGAAGACCCTAGGGTGTTCTTTTCACTATACAATACCTATACCACCCTTATCTTAGTTTCGAATTTACCATTCTTAACAAAACTGCCCTTTTCTATGCCCAAATTACACATGAACCTATTTGGAAATTAATAGACTAATAGAACTAACCCCTGACCTTTGTCTCAATTTACCAAATTGACATTATCAGGTATAACCAAATCGATTAAGCTAATTAACGCTAACTAATTAAGCTAAGCCTACTAATGAATTGAAACCCAAACAGTGAACTAAAAAACCATTGCCACAATCACTAATAAAACTAAACTAAACTAACTATCACTAACTAATTTACAACAGTAATGGGTTATTAGTTAATTCAAATACTGAATCAATCATTAAAATTCAAATAAGGCCAAAACAAGATCAATTAAACAGATTACAAAGTATTCATCTAATAATCAAATTAAAACCGAAAAATCAAAACAAATTAGAATCTTAAACGGAATGAACAAACAAACAGAATTGAGTACAAAAATCAAAACAAAAATTAACTACAGCATCCATTCATTAAGCAGAAACAATCATAGAATCGAATCAAAACACATGAAAGAAGAAGAAAACAGAAACAAATAGTAGAAACTTACTATTATGACTCTAAGGTTCTGCTGCCTTATGGATTTAAAACTAGAACAGCTCTATCGATATTTGAACATCACTGGTGGTGAATTCTTCATGAGGATATCGAGGAGTCCAGGTGACATTCATTTGATGAGGATTGGTTGATTTAGGGTTTTGGCCGGATTTTTAATTTGAAATTCGAGAACATGTAGGAGGATTCGAGCGAAGATGGCCATGGATTTGGAAAGAGGGCCTTGGGGAGAACATATGGTGTAAAACTGGGGTCGTTTGGTGGTGGTTGAAGGCGGCGCCACTGTTTTCGAATATTCGAGCAGGTTGGCTAACATTCGAGGAAAACAATTTAGGGCATTGGAAAGTGGAGGAGGAGAGGAGTTGATGGTGAAAGATTGGGTGGGTTTGGAGCTAGGCCGCCGCCTGGGGCGATTTCCGGCAGTGGAGTTAGGGCGGAGCCGGCGAGGGAAGTGGGGGTACGAGGAAGAAGAAAATTGTCTCTAGGGTTTCACCAATTTCAGACACTTTTATTTAAAATCGAGATCAATTAGAGCTGTTGGATTAAAGATGATAGACAGCCAGGATTTTTTGGCGACAAAACGTCGTCGTTTTACTCGGG
>MU759540.1:7788-28491 GCA_026770625.1 Nicotiana glauca | reverse complement strand
GGGGGGGAGGCCGGGTTGAGGCGGGGTTTGGGCCTGATATGGGTAACGATTTGGAAGGGTATTGGGCCAATCTCAAACGGATTTGGACCAAAATTGGGTAATTCATGAAGACCACTCAAATTCTTTTAAATTTCCCCTCTTTTATTATTTGACCTTTTCATTTATAATTTTTTTTTTGATTTTGTTAAAATGCGAAATTAATAGTAAAAACACAAATTACCTCTAAAATTACACTAATTAATTTCCAAATAAACTAATTCCTAATTCAAAAGCAAACTAAGACAAATTAAAAGTATAAATGTAAAAGAACCATTTTTATTATTTTCTTTATTTTTGTAGTATTGATTCGCTACTAAAATGTTAAAATTGGAACCTAAATGCTATTTTTATATTTTTGAATTTTATTAATGAAAAATGCACAAACAAAAAATGCAAACAAAACACAAAATCATGCAATTATTTCCTAAAATTCAAATAATAAAAGAAAAATCCTAATTCTAATGAATTTTATAAGAGTAATTAAGAGTGGCAAAATCACGTGCTCACAATAAGTAGAACTTATTGTCATTTTTAGGTTAAGTTCTCTATTGAGAGAGCACCTGAGCCATTTTTCTTTACTGTTTTGAGTAATATTGTACTAGATTATATTCTAAACATTAGATTTTCTTTCCCTAATCAATTATTATGCATTCTATCTTAATTGTTTCTTTAATTTCTTCACTTTTTATGAGTAGCTAAAGTTCTAGCCAGGGTTCTGGCACAACCCTAGTGTGGGTGATTAATGAGTGTTTTATTTAGGGTTTGTTTATGATATTTTGCCTAGTTCTTGCTTGAATTCAAGAATTAATGGTTGCAAACATTGATTCATGCCTAATTGACTTAGCCTCTACTTGAGAAAGAGAGACTAAGTCTAGGAAAACTTGGCTAACATGAAATTGGGGTGAACTCGAGAAATTGATAGCCTCAATTAAAGGGTCGAATCTAGAGATAGTAAGATGCGACTTGAGCATATATCACTTGTTTTGTGCAATGCCCATTTGGTCATGAGAAAGACAAATTTGGCAAAATCACTTATTTTGTGTAATACCCATAAAATGGGAAATTGCATGTGATTGCTATATGACAACCCCGACTAATCAAACTTGCCCTTGAGTATACGATCCGTTAGGTAACCACCTAGGAGGAAGTCATGACCCGAGATCTTTTATCATTTGAAAAATAACCAAAACAAAAAATATTGTATGTATGCGGCAAAATCAGAGGACTTAATTTCTTGCTATCAAGCCATTTCGGAAGAATGCATCGAGACCCGAGGATGTGAAGCTATGACCGAGTACATTCCCTCGTGGCTCGTCGAGGCCCGACTCAAAGAGGATAAAAGTCGAGGCTAGAACAGAAGGGGAAATTTTCAAGGCCCACGACTAAGTCTGACAGAGCCTGCTACTCAGAGCCTAAGCCGAAGCGTCTCGTCTAGTCTTCCCATCCCCACACTTTACAATTAATACACGTTGTACTATAACTGGGTTCACCTACTATATAAAGGAAAAACACACTACTTTGTAAAGAACTGAGGTTGCTCCAACTATTCTCCACAAGATCAATAAAATACCATTCTCTCTTTTCTCTCTAACTTGGTCGTTCTTATTAGCTCGAGGCCACTCTCCGCGTTTATTGCTTTCATACTTGTTCTCCATTTATTGATTGGTGTTGGCCATAAAGAGCCTTTCTTGATCATATTCTAATTGTTATCCCATCCCCGACTGCCCCCGATAGCTCGAGATCGAGCCAACGTATCAACCTTGACGTCCTTTATCGGCCAGTCCGAGGCTCGGGCACCAAGCCTCTAGGTTTAATTATTGCCCCATTTTGGCTGAATATCTTCACTAAACCTCATAGTTTGACAGAACCGGTGTACTCAGAGCCTATGCCGAAGCAACCCGTCTTGTCGTCCCATCCTCACACTTTATAATTAATGCATGTTGTACTATAACCAGGTTCACCTCCTATATAAAGGGAACCACACTACTTTGTATGGAACTGAGGTTGCTCCAACTATTCTCCACAAGGTAAATAAAATACCTCTCTCTCTTTTCTCTCTAACTCGGTTGTTCTTATTAGCTCGAAGCCACTCTCCGCGTTTATTGCTTTCATACCTATTCTTCATTTATTGTTTGGAATTGTTCATAAAGAGCCTTTCTTGGTCATATTCTAACTGTTATCCCAGCCCTGACTACCCCTGATAGCTCGAGGTAGAGCCAAGGTATCAACCTTGACGTCCTTCATCGGCCAGTCCGAGGCTCGGGAGGCAAGCCCCTGGGTTTGATTACTGCCTCGTTTTGGCTTGAATATCTTCGTTAAACTTCATAGTCTTAACATCAACTCCTCTAGCAACTAGCATAAAAATAGATCACGTATGTTTAGAATCCCATTTACAAATATAATTGCCATTACCATTTTCACGGTAAACAGTTTGCCACCCACCGTAGGGCTAAAAATAATAGTGATTATTTTCTTGCTGGTCCCGTAACAAAAATGCAAGTTATCTTTCACACTTTTTCTTGTTCAAGATGTCTTGATTTTAGACTGAAATGTTGGGCTCGGTAAACAGGGTCGAGAATGAAAAACTCGAAAACTACGGGGAAAACGGCGTGGACGCTCTGGCTGTCGGTGTGCCACCACAGAATCTCGATAACGTGCCCAGGCCAATTCCAGCGGACGCAAATTCATAGGACGCACAATAGGACAACGAAACCTCATAGACCGACACGAGCGTATGACATAGCGATCGACAGAAGCCCAAAGAACCCCCGCCCGGGAAGAACAAGAAGTTAGTCTTCATGTTATTTTTGAAATGTTGCAGACACAACAATTGGTCATCGCCTAGTTACAAATCCATCCGAAGACTCCCAGCACAGCGGCACCGGAAACAGCTCCCCAGCCGAACAAATACCGAAGAGATCATGCAATAACGGATTGGTAGCCGACCCTGCCATAATAAAGATGCTTGAGGACCTCACCAAAAGGATCGAATCGCGTGAGAAAAGGATAGCAGCCAACGATAAAAAGGTCAAGACCTACAACTCTAGGGTTGATTAGATCTCGGGTGCACCCCTGATCCTCAAGGGAGTAGATTCGAAGTTCATACAAAGGAAGTTCCCCGAGGAAGCGGCCCCGAAGCCTATTCCAAAGAAGTTCAGGATGACGGAACTCCCTAAGTACAATGGTACCATTGACCCTAATGAACACGTTACTGCCTACACCTGCGCAATAAAAGTCAATGATATAAAAAATGATGGGATCAAGTCTGTATTGCTGAAAAAATTCAGGGAAACACTCTCAAAGGGATCATTGATGTGGTATCAGAACTTCGCTCCTAATTCCATAGATTCATTTGCCATGCTAGCAGATTCCTCTGTAGAGGCGCATGCCGGATCCATCAAGGTGGAAACAAGGAAGTCTGACGTCTTCAAAATCAAGCAAAGAGAGAACGAAATGCTGTAGGAATTCGTGTCCCGCTGTTAGATGGAACAGATGGAGCTACTGCTAGTCTCCGATGACTGGGCAGTACATGCCTTCACCCAAGGCCAGAACGATCAAAGCTTGGTTCCTTCAAAACAACAGAAACAGAACCTGATCGAGTATTCGGTTGTGACATAGTCGAACGTCCACAACCGATACCAGTCAAAGATCAGTGCCAAGGATGACCAGTTAGGAGCCCATTTGGGCTCAGTATACCCAAACAGGCTCCCGGTAAAGGAGCCAAAGCCAAACAAAGAAAGGTATCAACCATACCTTGAGGATAGGAGGAACACCCCGAGGTGCAACCTACCCTACAATGATAGGAGGATAGATCGAGGACAGGACCCTCGAGAGCTCATCAATAGAGCCAGGATCGATCGAAATGTAGTACCAACAGGTGCACCCTACCTATCATAATACAACTTCAACATCGATGTATCAGACATCGTGTTTGCTATCACTAAGATCAGAGACGTCAAATGGCCCAAACTGATACAGTTAGATCTTTGCAAAGGAATTACAACTTAGTATGCGAGTTTTACAACACGCACGACCATAGGACCGAGGATTGTCATCAACTACGAGAGGAGGAATCTCGGCTGCTTAACAAAGGGCATCCCCGAGAGCTTCTTAGCAATCAAGCCAAAAATTAGTTTAGATAAAGGGAGGCAACCAAGAAGAATGATTCAAACGAGCCACAACATGTCATCCACATGATCATGAGGGGTGCCGATGCCCCGCAGGAACCCGTAATAAAAAGAACAAAAATATCCATCACCAGAGAAAAGCGGACTCGGGGATATATTCCCGAAGATGCCCTCACGTTCAGCGAAAAAGACACCAAGACCTTATCTCAACCCCACAACGATGACCTGGTAATTTCCTTCTTTGTAAATTCTTTTCAGATAAAACGTGTACTCGTGGATCCAGGTAATTTCCTTCTTTGTAAATTTTTTTTAGATAAAACGTGTACTCGGTTCCTGCCCCGCAAGAACCCGTAATAAGAAGAAAAAAAATATCCATCACCAGAGAAAAGTGGACTCGGGGATATATCCCCGAAGATGCCCTCACATTCAGCGAAAAAGACACTGAGACCTTATCTCAACCCCACAACGATTACCTGGTAATTTCTTTCTTTGTAAATTCTTTCCAGATAAAATGTGTACTCGTTGATCCAGGTAGTTCGGCCAATATTATAAGGTCGAGGGTAATAGAACAACTCGGATTTCTTGACCAAATGGTGCCTGCAACTTGGGTCCTCAACAGATTCAATATGTCAAGCGAAACAACAAAAAGAGAAATCATCCTCCCGGTCACCATGGCGGGCATGGCTCAAGACACTAAATTCCATATCATCGAGGGAGACATGAGGTATAACGCCTTATTCGGGTGGCCATGGATACACTGCATGAGAGCAGTGCCATCCACCCTTCACGAGATGATAAAATTTCCAAGAAACGACGGGATCAAATCTATCTATGGGGAATAGCATGCAGCAGGGAAATGTTCGCAATACACGATATGGTACCAACGTTCCTGCCTCTGCCCCCGAATAAGCCAAAAGGCAAATCGGGTTTCACTCTCGATCGAACTTGACAGAATAAGGTGGAAGTCTGTACAACACATTCACCTCGGGAAATTAAAACAAGTCAATCCTAAGGTATCATCAGCGCATCTCACTTCAAGGTATGACCATCTCCCCATTTATTTTCAATTTAGAACTAACCCTCGTGTAGGCACCCGGCCAGAGCTGTCATAGCGTTGGCACTACCTAAGACCTCAATCTCTAAAAATGCACACATTGTCGTCTTTTCCTTCGACGAAGTTTTGGTTCCAAAAGAAGGGTTTTACCGGCAAGGTTTTTTACGAGGCCACGCCTGGGAGCTGCCTATGGAAAACTCCGCAAATACTCAAGACTCCTCTAGTAGGCTACTTCTTGAATAATGAGGGGCATTCCAACATAAATCTACCTGCTCGAAAAGGTTTTTTGAAATACCAAACAGGTCCCTGTAAGGAAGCAATGTACCAAGCCAAAAGGCCAGGCTCCCGACGGCAAATACGTGTACTATTCTACCAAGCAATCAAAGAATATCATTTGTCAAATACACCTTCGCAAAGAAAGATTACAATTCACTCGCCAAAAACATCCCGAGCACTCGGGACTGACGCCGGCAATTCGCCGTTCATATGGACTCCGGGTCGAAAACTCCAAAATCCTAAAGCCTTCAGGTAAGGCAACGTGGAAATTGCCCAGTATCACCAAAATGGGGGGTACCTTAAATATTCGGGGATTGTCTCCAATCACCGTGCACTAGAAAACCCTAGGCCATAAGACCCCGAACGGGAAGACTCGGTATAACCAGATATATTCTACATAGCAACAAAAACTGTAAGATCTCAACCACATGAAAATTTTGTAAGGCCCTTTCTACAGGCATAAAACTCAATCCCAAAGTCTAGGCTTTACGTCGCATTTATAAGAATCCCAAAAGGGCATACCCCCGGTGTAGATGACTAAACTATCACACGGGATCAAAAAAGGCTTCGGCCAAAAACATATAACTACTGTCAAAATGGCTGCTCCAGCCAATTTAACGCGACGCGGGGACGCCCGCCTGTAGCTAACAAAAGTGCAGGCCAATACTTTGAATATATTTTGAAAAGAACCAATTAAAACAGGTTTCTCGCAATAGGCAAACAAGCTTCGACCTTGTCAGCTCCAAATCACAAGGCTTCAAGCTACTCAGCCTGCGACCTAAGAACCTTCAAGGTGCTCGAACATTACCGCTAACAACTTGAAATCGAGGTTCTCTTAGAACCGACAACAAGTCAGGCAAAATCAATTCACAGAAGACCTTTACAAGAGGAAAACAAAGCTTACAAAAAGTCCGCGGTAAGAAGCGTAAAAGCCATTGTCGCCAGCCAAAGGAGCCTTCAAGCCGTATACTAAAAGGTCTCAACGACCAAACAGCGTAAGAGCCACTATCGCCAGCTCGAAAATTGAAAAACTTGAGGATTAAAATAAGCTCGAGTCATAACCCAACTTGGAGACCGGATCCAAAATAGTTAATTACATATGCCAAAGGGGACGACCTAAATGCCATTATCAAGCCTCCGTACCACACACTTAAAAGGTCGCCTCAACCTCAAGCACAAGAACCATCGTCATCCGTCTATGCGGGTACAAAAGAACTTGAGGTTCAATTAAAGCTCCAGTCGTAACGCGTCTCGGAGACTGGACCCAAAATAGTTGAAATACAAAAGGGCAAGGAGCAGGAACAATCATCATCCGCCCATGCAGGCACAGGAGATTGAAGGTCTGGAAATCTCGAGTCAAAGTCCGACTCGGAGACTAGGCCTAAATAGTTGGGCAAAGCACAAAGGCCTTGATGCCTACTCACATCATAAATTGCACTTAAGAGCCTCCGAGCCTATCTAGAAAGCTCTAGATCCACAGGGTTCCCGCCAAACACCGAAAACCAGTCTGCCTGGTCGAAAGAAATGGAAAAAGAGATACAGAAGAGATAAAACTTCAAGTTTTTTCTTATTTACATATGCAAAAGGCACGCTCTCATTTACAAACATGATCTGCAAATAACAAGTACAAAATGGAAAAGCGGTGAAATCCACGCTCCACTCCAAATGTCTATAGCCTGCCAGCCCCAGATTCACTCTTTATGATGTCAGCAAGAAGGGATTGAGCATCGCGCTCGTCCTCCCTTGCTCGAGCCAGCTCCTCTTAGAGAATGAAGCCCCTAGCATCGATCTCCTCGAGTACCTCTCTTCGGTATCTGCAACGGACATATTCCTCGATCCTTTTCTAGCGATCGAGTGCCCGCTTCAACCCGGCTTGGGCATCAGCAATGTCCTTTATAAGAATCACCATCTCCTGATCAACCTTGATTCGGCTTAATAACACTTCAGCCCGGGCATCAATTATCTCAGCCCTGACCTTCGAGAGTTCGGACTCGAGCCTCGCGATCATATCCGCTTGAACTAAAGCATTATCATGAGCCAATCGGAGTTGGACCTCAAAGGCAGGAGCTTTAACCAAAGCACCCTTCTCTTCTGAAGCATGAGCCTGGACCTGAGCCCTCAGTTCACCGCAAGCATTCCTGACATTGTCGGTTTCGCTCGTAAGATACTCCAAAGATTTCATCTTTTTCTACTGCTAAGATAGGCAAATGGATTAAACTTAAGGGTCAAAAAGAGCGTTTACTATGAAAGGTTACCTGTTCCATCAAATAGCTCTCGTAATTCGAGCTCCGATATGCCTCATATTGCTAGTGCATCAACTTGACCTCTTTTTCCTCGCTAAGGAGCCTAATGGACTCACCCTCATCCAGAGCTTTCCGAAGTTTGGCCGTATGACGGAGCAATTAAAACCTAATCCTATCAAAAGCCTTTAGAAGAAAACTCAATGAGGGAAGAACGATGCAAACTACATAATGACTGCACCAAAACTCACATGAAGTGAAGCCGTCGGACTTCCTCGAAGGTCGAGCACACTTTCGTCGGTCCAGCCCCTTCGACCCCAGAAGAACCAACCTCGGTCGAGGCATGTCCACTCATAGGAATCACCGCTTCGGAAGAAAAGACTCCAGGAATAGCAGGCTCGAGTGATCTTTCCTCAAAGACACGGGCCCGTTCTGCCCCACTAAATGCTATATCACATTACAAGTGTAAGTCCCTTTTATGACTATCGTCCCTTGGCTCGGAGGTCGACGACTCCTCCCCCTCCCCAAAGGAAAATAGCCTCACCCCAAGGGACCACCCGATACCTATGGCGACAAAGCCAGTACAAAAGAAAATGGGAAAATGTCATCTCAAATATATGAAGACTAAGGTAAAAGCCACATATGCGTGTACCTGGGCATTTCGCTTCCCATCTACCATGGGACATAGCTCGCCACCTAAGCTCGTCACAAGTCAAATGGGTCGCTATCCTTCGGAACCAGCTAGGCAAATTGGTAACTTCGCCTGGCGACCACGAAGTTGCCTCAAAAAAGAAGGAAACACAATTACTAGGCTGGATTTTGCTATAAGCAAATCTAAGAAAGCTCGAGACACTCCACTTACGTGCATGATTCCATCCCTTGGGAAAAAGCGTAAGCTCCATGGGTATAATGTCAGTCATCCAGACTCAGACAAATCGATTGGCCCACTCTTGATCTCTGCCTTCCCTATCATCAACAACGAAGAGCGTAGACGAACGACACCGTAAAGTTAGCAGGCCTCAATGATGAAAGGTCCAATATAACCTAACGAGGTGGCTGAGCGTGAAATCGAGCCCAGTCTTCTTTGCAAAGAATCTCATCATCAACAATATTCCCCAAAACAACGGCCGTGGCGTACTTCAAGCAGAAATCAAGCATGACCCTATCAAAGGGGCTAAATACAAAAAGATACTGGTATACGCTCAAGAATCCATCATCAACACTATAGGTATCCCTCACTCCAATCGCAGTATCTCCTCGCCATCTCCAGATGTTTTTCTTTTATCGAAGACATAGTCTTCAAAGAGAGCTCCCGCCAATCCTAAGTGTTGGAAGTGGAACTCGCCCCTCCCTGCTAGTCCGGCCCCAAAGTAGCTACCATGGCTATGGTAGAATTGATAGATTGATGTAGGGATCTAAACAAACACTTTTGCGCCTAAGGTAATGGAGGACCCGATGCTAAGGTAGAAGGATGGCTATTTATAATAATGGGATCTTCCAAAAGAAGCGAGAGCCACCCCACATATGTGTGGAATACGACAACAACTCGCCTATACAAAATATTTCCCAAAAGGCCAACGATCTTGATAGAAATCTCCGAGTGGTACCCGATCTCAAGGACCTCCACCAAAAAGGAGTTGGGTTGTGGAGAACCTTCATCGCCATCATAGGGCTCGAGGCGGTACCCAATCTAGTGGTTTCTTAAAAATAAAATAAGCACTTCAAGCTCCTCCCACGAGTGCTCGATCATAGAAAATATCCTAAATATAAACGAGCCCAAAAGGCTATCTATGCCGAACTCAAATTAAAAGCTTCGAGCGTCGGAAGTCAAATTTTTCTAAGGTACCCTATCCCTGTGGGGTTCGAGGACCCCAATGATCCAGGTTTATCGGACCAATTTAGGCTTGGTCCGAGGTACGACAATGGTCTTGGAAAAGAACCATTTCAACCGGCTGAAGATCGGGAAGGATGCTCGCACCCGAGTTAGACATCAGCAATCATCAACAAAGTAAAACATTCAAAATTCCTCAAAGTATGCAAAAATAAATAATTACAGGGCAAGTATCGAAGACAGAAATCAAAAAGTATCTTTGTATTCATAAGTATTCACCTACAATGACCCCGAGGGATCCTTACATACAATTAGAAAGGCCTACAGAGGATCTCTACACAAAAGTAGAGGAACAGAGGGATGTTTATATGATGAAACCCGAAGAGCCCGGTTCATCCTCAAATGTCCATCTCCGTATCAGCATCCCCTAGCGCCGCCCCCTCGAGCACGCATCCTCGAGGGAGATTACTTTGACTGACATCTCCTCTATGATCCCAGCTCAATCCCCCAGAGGGTCCACGCCAAGGGAAAAGATGAAAAAGAGGAAAAAGAGGGGATGTTGAGAAGGTAGAGCAAAGAGAGATAGCCCACCGAAGCCAAAGGTTGAAGATTCGGTGGGCCTCGGCCTCAATTGTAGGTAGTGCCATTTTATCCCTTGGGAAAGAAAAGACCCAAGGGATGAAGTGCCACACCAGGACTAGGTAGGAGAGTGAGCATCGGTGCATAGTCCGAATGACTGTCTACAAAAAGGAAGAACCGACTCCCCGTCCGTCATCGTCTCGGGCCAACAACAACAACAATGCCAAACATAACAACGACCATAGAAGCGACAGGATAGCATGGTCATGCTCGACAAAGGGAAGCCCCGGCAAGAAGATGCAACACAGCCTACGGGAGACCTGCCGAACAGCCTTAAGGCCATAAGCCTCAAACATAATGCTCAAGGATAAAGGAAGATGATAAGAAGAAATGGGAAAATGAGCCAACAAAGGTACTGGGATAGGAAAAGCAACGCCAAGAAACCTCCATTTATGGGGGGTAACGACATAGTCATCGAGGCTTCGAAAGATTGACCAGCGGATGCAATTACTGCGTTCTTGAAGAACCAAATCGATTGTGGTACATTCACCTTGGAGAACGGGAATCGGTAGAGCATTAAATGATGTCAAAATGCACAAGTCCACGGGACACCCCGGTTGCCACAAAAACTCGCGCCACAGGTACGTGTGGCATCGCCATAAGAAGCTCGCAGAGTCAAGTGTTAGAATCATTTCCCATCGCTTTGTTCTGGGAAACGCGGAGACTATCTGTATGCAGTGAAATCAGAGGACTTAATTTCTCGCTATCAATCCATTTTGGAAGAATGCCTCGAGACCTCGAGGACATGGAGTTGTGACCGTGCCCCTTATCTCAGGGATTGTCGAGGCCCGACTCGAAAAGGACGAAGGTTGAGGCTAGAACATAAGCGAAAATTCCTAAGGCGGACGGTTAAGTCTGACAGAGTCGGCCTATTTAGAGCCTATGCCCAAGCGTCCCGTCTAGTCGTCCCATCCCCATACTTTACAATTAATGCATGTTGTACTATAATCGGGTTCACCTCCTTTATAAAGGGAACCCACACTACTTTGTAAGGAATTGAGTGTCATGCCCCAAAACCGAGGGGCGCGACTGGCGCCCGATCGGGTAGCCCCAGTCAAGCGGACCTGGGAGCCTCTCCTACCCCACGTGTTACCCCGTAATTTCATTGCTCATTAATCAAAGGAATTAGACTTTTATAATTAAAACACCATTTTACAAAACATACGTGGTTACTTAAAGCGGTTTATAACTTACCTCCGCCAACATACAAAATACATATTTACATAAGTTTGCAACCCATGTTTACTGTCCACGGAGCCTCTAAGGATACAAAAGGATGAGATAATACTTGCCGGTAACAAGGCTCCAGCTATACCTTACACCAAAAACCAAAACAAGACTCCGAAATAAAAAGGTGGCATGAACCACGCAGGGCCCCGAGAGGAAAGGGGCTCACCAATGTAGCTGATGAAAGGTGAAGGGGAGCTACGGCCGGTGGACTGGATTACCGTCTACGGATCCACCTACAATCATAACACGAGTATAGCGCCCCCGGCAAAAAAGGATGTCAGTACATTGAAATTGTACTGTTATGCATGAATAAACTTTTCCCTAAGTAAAATCAAACCATACACAAGTAACAAGTAGTAATGGAATCAACAGTCAAATACACATGAAAGGAAACAATCAAGCTCAACAAGGTTACAAACTCTCCATTTCCCCTTCAACATTTTCACATCAATGATTTTACAACTTTTTCATATTTTTATTTCAATAGTGATTTCGATCACTTTCCACCCTTATTACCTCGGCTACCCTTATTAACTTGGCCACCCTTATCACCACAACCTACACCCACTACAAGAAAAGAGGCCTATTGTGGTGACAAAAGTGGTCACTAAAAGTGCAAAAGTCACCACAAAAGACCATCAGTGGTGAACCTATAGTCGTTGGCTATAGTGAGTGGCTGATACTCAATCTTCGTAGCTAAATTGGTCGACACAAAAGATATGCTTTCAGTGGCAACATTAATTGCCACAAAAGTTAACTAAGATTGACACAAAATACACCTTCAAGATACGTTAGTCGCCACTGAATAGTCTTCTTTGGTGGCGAATCATTGTTGCCACAAAAGGTTTATCTTTCATGACAACATTAGTCGCCCCAAATTCCTCGCCTTTTGTGTCAAATTGTATCGTCACTAATATTCACTTACTTTTTGTGGCAACAGGGGATTGTTACCAAAACTAACCTTCTTGTGACGGTGAAATATCGCTACAATACTATTATTTTCGTGACAACAATAGTTGCTACGATAAAAATTTCCTATTTTAAAAAATATTTATATAAAGCTATAATAGATTCATACTAGTAGTCGAACAAAAATATAACAACCTATTTATAGTGGTAACAAAACATTTTACGAAATAGAATTGTATATAATCTTTTCATTGGTAAAAATGTAAACAATCTAAAGAATCATTGTCATTGCATGTCCTCAATAAAAAAAATAAAATTTATTTCAAATACTCCAAAAACTTCAAACTACTCCAATGTTTGTAAACTGCTCTATGGCAACTTCATTTCTTCATTGTTGAAGTTCTTTGTTACTGTCATTGTAAAAAAAATATATGATGAACAAAATTAGTAGATGCACGTACTAAAAGAAATATCTCTACAAGTAGCAACAACACGAATGAATGAAAAAGAAAAAGCTGAACTTAGATCAAACTTCAGTTTGAGCCTTCAGTATGCTAGCTAATATAACCAATCTCATTCAGGAGGAAACAAATTCCGCTCTCAAATTTTCTCCTATGAGTTATTGTGCATCATGGAATGTCCATAACTAGCAAATCTGTCTTGATCCTCAAAGTCCATAACTTAAACCATTTCCACAATGGCTTCAACAGTTGCAGCCCTTGCCTCAGCCTTTTCGGGTGCCTTTTGCACAATGTACCTTGGCAAATTCAAAACTGCTTCTTTTATACCATCTGATTCTTTCGCCAACCCCATGATCATTCCGTTTACAACAAATTCCAAAGATATAGTCTTTGCTGGTGATTTAACCAATAAAATCAGTGGTGTCACTGACTTTAATATCTCAACAGCTGAATTCTTTTGATCCCCATGTTCACTCTTAAGCACTTCACTCAAAATCTGATTACATATATCGCAAAATCTCCCATAATAACCCCCACAAAAGTCAATTGCTGCAACTATAATTTCGATCATAGTTTGTACCAAACAATCCGAGAACCGACCCAAATGGACCAAACCTAACACCAATATCAATCCTTGGAGCACATTGTCCCCTACACATTTGTTATTTTCTGAGTTGTTTCACCGGCTATTCCTTAGAGATCAATTTGAACCTTTTTGGAATCTATCATTAGTACCTTTAGGCATAACTTTATAGAGCTCATTACGACAAGCTATAGTTCTGAAATGGATAGCTAATATGCTAATCTAACCACTAATGCATAATGTTGAAACCACGACTAAGGAACTCACAAAGAGGTTTATAATATAAGTATAGATAGCTAATATGCTAATCTAACCATTCATGCATAATGTCTTTTGGAATAGCAACCGCCTCTTCTGAAATTTCAGAACCATCCCCCAGAATATCCCAAAAAGCATGAGCATTCCCAACTAGGAGCATGGACTTAGCTGTAACAAGTATCAGAAAAATTAACTAAATGTTCAAAATTAACTTAAGAGATCCCGGTTAAGTTCTGTTCAAGAGTTAGGCAAAGATAAACAATCAATACCCAATTTATAAGAGTAGCTAAATCCAGTTTTGGAAGCTAAATTAACTTAGCATTTACCTTTTGAATTCTAGACATCATCGTAGCCATCTGCTCTTTAAATCTTTTATCAAGTTGTAGATTCATGTGTGCGCACTCTTCTTCTAGTTTCTTTTGCAACTCAACATGATCTTCTTCTATATTTCTTTGTAACTCAAAACGATCATCTTCTAGCTTCCGTGACGCTTCAGCAGCCATTTGTTCTTCTAACTTTCTTTGCAACTCAGCAGCTTGTTCACGTTCTTATTGTAATTTTCTATCTATTTCAGCTTGCATATCTTGACGCATACGTTCCATTGCAGAATACATACTTGCTTCTAATTCTACCTGCTGCACTCAACTCTTTTTTGTAGGTCTTTTTCCGTACCCTTTCCCATGCACGTAGCCAATTCGTTCACCAAGTACGGTGACTAAAATCTCATCATCATTCATCGAATTTTCTTCAAATTGTTGTTGCTCCACAATTTCTTGGAGCTGCCCCTGTAATTATGCATACAATTTATGATATAAAATAGGAGATATAAAATAAAATAAATAAAACACAATTTCAAGAGATTACATGAAATTGCTACGACAGTGGATATAACCACACCAGTTCTTCTTAGTGATTAGTACGAGTATGTTGGAGCTCCCAAACTCGATCTGGTTGTGCCTTTTGTCCATTAACAGGATTTCTCTACGATTTATTAAAGTAGAGGAAACTATTTAAGTACATAATGTGACCTAAAAAAGAATGTCAAATATATGAAATATTATTGTGCTAAATGAATTTGTACCTTTGATTCCTCTATTTCAGCAAATGACTTTGAGCCACATGAGTGTTTAGTTATTTGTTTTCCCCTATTTATTTTATTTCGCTTACCCACAACCTGAAATTATTTCCATAAATTAAGAATCAAAATTGAAATAGTAATTTGTCACATATTTATATTACCAAGTTATCTTGAATTCCGAACTTCCAAAATGTTCTAACAGAAACACCCAATCCTCAGGTGTAACATCACTTGGCCTATGAGATAGTCTCTCTTCATTAGTAGCATAGCGAGAGTATTCAACATGCAATCGAGTCTTCCATTTTCTAAAAAGTCTTTTCATAGTATTGACCACAAGAGCTTGCAATACATGCTCTCGAACTCCGGTAGCTTCAAATTTATCCTAAATGCAAATACGAAAAGCTATTAAGAGTAAATAAAACGTGTGATAAAAAGTCGATATAACCTTTATTAACAAATCATTACCTTAACCTTCAACCACATCGCATCTCCATGTTTTATGATTATTTCTTGCCAAACACCATCCCTGAATGAGATAGTGCTACACATAATCAAACCACAATAGTTAACAATGTCCTTAGACCCGAGACCTACAGCTCTCTCAATGTCACCAGGAATGACATAAGGAATTTTACTACCATGCTTAGTTTTCAAATCTACAAGTCCCTCTCCCTTTATTGGATTTGTTGCAAGAAACTGCGCTCAAAATAATATATATTTCACAGTCATATAGAATCCATAATATGGCCATTTAATGATGAGCTGCTGTAATTGTTTAGCTTCAAATGCAAGCAGTAGTAAAATTCGTATTCAATAGCCAGTATTATTTAACAGCCAGAAGCAAGCACTTTTGATCTTCTGGCCTCTAAAAGAGTTAGGAATCTTTAGATATTAAGAACATTAGCAAGATTGGAATTTGGAAAATCTAAAATCCACATAAAAAGACACATGACCTTCATAGGCACAAAATTATGCAGCATCTCCAACTTTCAGCAACTTTTGCTGCATCTCACTTGCAACAAATTAAATTCATGGACAAGGCAACTGAAGGAATCTAATGAAAATATTCTTAGAAGGAGTTTCATTCACCAAATGTCCTATTATTAGAAGGACTGTAGTGGTTGCCCAAACACACAAAAAATCGCAGCAGGCGACTAGTGAAATTATTCTCTACAGCAGGCGTACTTTCAATTCATATACATACTCTCTGTCTCTGCCCAAAGTGAAGCTGTGAAGGAATTAAAAAACAAAAAAAGAGCAAAAAAAGAAAGAAGAAGAGAAGAAGAAGCATTGAAGAACAAAAAGAAAGACAGAAGTCAGAACGGAGCATAAACAGGGTGTTGCTCGACAGAAAACAGAGCAAAAGAAAAAATGAATAAGAGAAGAACAAGAAGAGGAAGGAAGAAAAATTTAGAAACATACTCTGTTCTTTTGACGGCTCCCCGATCAAAAATAGAGCCAAAAAGAAAAAAAGAGAAGAAGATGAAAAATGTGGCTGCTCTACTGTTTCTTTAATCCCTATGCTGTTTGTTTCTATTTTTTTAAAAAATGTGTCGCTACAATCGCATCACTCTATAGTGTCGCCTCTCGCTACACAGGAAGTTGCGAGCGCTATTTGTAAAACACAATGCAACACAGTAGAAAAGTGATGGAGGCTCGCATCACTACACCTCGTGCTATTCGCGCTAAAATAAGTGCTATTTACAACATTGCTTTAACGTAAACTAATATGTGAGTTGTAGACATCTCCAATAATATTCCATCTCTTGGTACATTAAACAAATTAATAGTACATGTTTGTCTTAAGATTTTCACCAGTATTGCAAAAAATACTAAACAAATTGAGTTGTTAATTAGTTAATAGAAAGATTGAGAGAACTAACCTGCAGCACTTTCAGTTTCTACAGTCGGATGCGCACTTTCGACAACAATTCTTGATGACTATGATCCATTAGGTTCTTGACAAGGTTGACTTGAATGTCTGGTCTCTAAAGGTGCTAATGCTTGTACCCGAGATGCATGTGGTTGAGAAGAACGCTCAAGCCTTGTCAATGGTGCATTAGCCTTGTAGGATGACGTCGCTGTAGAAATGTCACGAACTCCAATACTGCCACATGCATGACTACCTCCGCCTCCACCTCGTGCACCTCTACCTCGTCCAAATCCTACCATTTCCTACAATATCTCAAAATAAAAAATATTAAAACAAAAATCAAAGTTCTGGTAAAGATCCATGTCTGTCTAGTAAAGGATCGTGCCATTATTGAGATTTTTATCATTCTTAAACTCAACAACTGTTGTATATGTACATTTAGAAGCTTAGCAAAGCTATAAAATTCAAGTCATCATCACATATAAAAGTAAAAGGGATAATCCAGTATATTAAAGGTAGTAATTAAGATGAAGGTTCATTGAATCGGAGAATAATAAGGCAGATAAAGAAGCTACTGATAAGAATCCATAGAAAGAAACACGAAAGCTATCTATTTGGTCACTCCATATCGCTATCATCTATGTCGGTGCCTTCTCCATCGTTATCATCAAGTAACTCTTCATCGCTTTTTTCACTATTATACAGATTCATGTGATTGTCATTAATGAAACCATCGTCCTCATTATGCACAGTTGTCTGAGCTTCGGTCGCTTGGTTATAATCAATAATTTGTGGTTCAACATCATCCCTATATAAGGACACCACAATATCAATTTCTTGTGCATGAATGCGCGAGGTATTAATTTCAACTTGCTCTTGTTGATAAGCATCTTCACTCAGTAATACTTCATCTTCAATTTCTTTAGAACTAATATCCTTTTAGGGCATATTAAAAAGGTCATGAGGATTTGTCTTCATAACAACAAGCCAACCTTTGTTAGACATGTGGTCCACATAGAAAACTTGTTTCTGAGATGTCAACACAATTGGCTCATTTGTATTCAAGGAACAGCGAGTATTCACACTTGTGAAGCCATATTTGTCAATCTTATATCCTTTTCCTAAGTGAGCCACATCCCACCAATGACACCTGAAGAGGTAAACTTTCTAATTTCCCACATAAGATAACTTGTAAATGTCCTCCAATATACCGTAATACTCCTTTGTTGAATCTGAATCATCTCCTCTAACAAGAACTCCACAATTCTGTGTTTTTCTTCTCGACTGTATATCTCTTGTCTGAAATCTAAATCCATTGACCATTAATGTGGAATATCGAAGCATTAGAGGTCCAGGACCGAGTGCTAAGCTTATGAGATCATCATTTGCATGTCCTTGTGCAGATAGTTGTATGATCTACAAAAGACAAACAATACTCTCGTAATCAATAACATATGTGATAATAACATTAATATTCAACATGTCATTTTATTCATCACTTACATGTGCTCGAAACCAATCAAAAAAGTCATTATTATGCCTTCCATCCCCTATTGCACTTTGTCTTTCCATCTCTCTGGTGTGTTCCCTACATTTTAATAAAGGGTTATTTAGGAAAACGTCATTGAAGTATCCTAATACAAAATTATCTTGAAGTTCTCTAGAAACTTACTCAAGGAACGGCCAAACTTCTTCACAATTTTGAAGCAATATATGGTTTCTTGGTTTAACTCATCACGAGATTGCGGGGCGGGATCTGAACCACCTTTTGTTCGTCCAATATTTTTAAAGATATATATCTCACCATGTAACACATGTTCATCATCATTCCTAGCTGGCCTATTGAGCTTGGTTGAGATATTCTTTAAGTCGCGCGAGCAAAATGTGAGGCTTTCTTCTGCCAAATAACCTTCTGCAATTGAGCCTTCAGGACGAGCATAGTTGCGAACATACGACTTAAGTATTCGCAAATAACTTTATACAAATGACTAGTTAAAAACAATCTGACATTTTGAAATTATAATTATGAAATTTAAAGGAAAACACGTTACCTTTCAAAAGGGTACATCCACCGATATTGAACTGGTCCACCTAGTTTTGCCTCTCTTGCCAAATGAATGAGAAAATGAACCATGACATCAAAAAACGCAGAAGAAAAAACCATTTGGAACTTGCACAATGTAATAGCCATTTCAGCCTCTAAGATATCAAGATCTTCAATTGTCAAGCACTTAGAACATAAATTCTTGAAAAATTTTCCTATTTCGATAATTGGTTCACTCACTTCCTTAGGCACACACCATAAATTGCTAATGGAAAAATATCTTCCAATAATACATGGTGATCATGACTTTTTAATCCATGTATCTTTTTCTCTTCAACCTTGACACACCTAGAAATATTCGATGAAAATGCATGAGGAACCTTCAAATTAAATAAGAAATTACACACTTTCAGCTTCTCTTCTAGGGATAATGCGTAGCATGCTGCTGGTAACAATACATTGTTCCCATCCTGAATTGGATGCAAACCTTGCCTAATACCAAGGTCCACCAAATCATACCTACTTTTTAACGTGTCCTTTGTCTTCCCAACTACATTCGTTACAGTTGATCAAATGTTATGGGACACATTTTTTTCTATGTGCATCACATCAAGGTTATGTCGTAACAAAAGTATCTTCCAAATGGCAATTCAAAAAATATACTTTTCTTTTTCTAATTGTAAGCATTATTAAGGGTATTACGCTTTCGCTTTTGCCCTTTACCGAAAGTCACATTACCCAACACTTATAGTTGCATAATTACATCATCACCTGTTAAAGGATTAGGTGCAACTCCCTTTTCCACTTTCCCATCAAATAACCTCCTGTTTTTGCGCCATGGATAGTCTAATGGAAGGAAGCAACGATGCCCCATATAACACAATTTACTACATGATGAAATTGATTGTGTATCTTTGTGGCAACAAGGGCATGCAAATTTGCCCTTGGTTGACCATCCCGAAAGGTTCCCATATGCAAGAAAGTCATTAATTGTCCATATGAGAGCCGCACGAATCATAAAGTTAGATTTTGAGTGTGCATCATAAGTTTCTGCTCCTTCCCATAGTTCTTTTAATTATTCAATCATCGGTTGTAAATATACATCTATATCATTACCTGGACACTTAGGAAATGAAATAAGAAGTGTCATCATGAAATACTCACTCTTCATGCAATCCTAGGGGGGTAAATTATACGGAACTAGTACGACTGGCCATATTCTATGGTTGGAACTCATGTTCCCATAAGGTTGGAACCCATCGCTTGCTAAATCTAATCAAACATTTCTTAATTAAGCAGAAAAGCAGGGATGTTTCTCATCAACATATTTCCATGCCATTGCATTAGATAGATGTCGCAAGATACCATCATCAACACGTTCCTCCTTATGCTACCTCATCTTTTTTGCTGTCTCTCTTGCCATGTATAATCTCTGCAGTCTTGGTTTGATAGGAAAATGTTGCAAGACTATGAGCTACTTTCTTGCCTCCATTCTCTTTTGACTTCCATCTAGACTCACCGCACTTACGACATGATTGTGCATTGGCATGCTCGCGCCAATATAAGATACAATCATTCTGACATGCATCTATTTTGGTTTTCCCCAAGTGTCACGCCCCAAAATCCGAAGAGCTTGACCGGCGCTCAACCGAGTAAACCCGATTGAGCAAGCCTGTTATGTTTCATTCTACCCAAACTAATTTATTGTAATGACCCGACCCGTCGTATCATGAGTTACTACCCTGTTCTTCCCATTTTATGCTTTCTTATGTTTCGTTATCGGTATTGGGTGCGTTAGAATTTATTTGGAATGATTTTGATAAGAAATGAGACACTTAGTCTCTTTTAAGAAGGCTTAAGTTGGAAAAGTCAACCGAATGTTGAATTGTGAGTTAGAAGGCTCGGAATTGAATTCCGATGATTCGGTTAGCTCCGGGTGATGATTTAAGGTTTAGGAGCGCAATCGGAAGTAATTTTGGAAGTCCGGTGAAGAAGTTAGCCTATTTTGGCGAAGTTAGTATTTTGGCGATTTTCGGTTGATAGGTGAGATTTTGATCCGAG
>MU759539.1:131941-145579 GCA_026770625.1 Nicotiana glauca | reverse complement strand
AGTCAAACCCTTTCCTCGATTCGGGATTCAAACTGGTGACTTGGGACACCATAAATCTCCCAAGTGGCGACTCTTTATCTCTTAATAAACGAATCCCGTTTTGGTTGTCCTTTAATTGGAAAAACTCCTTTTATTATACCTTAGGGTAAAGCCAAAGCGGAAAAAGGAGGTGTGACAGCAGGTTGTGCCCTCCAGTCTTCGAGGATGAGCGTCATGAGGATGCCCAGGATTTCATTGACAGGTGCAGGGATAGACTGCACAACATGGGGATACCTGAGTCACATGGAGTTGACTTCACCACTTTCCAGATGAAGGGCAGGGCCCGTAGATGGTGGCAGTCCTATGCTCTTATTAGGCCAGCAGGTTCTCCTCCCCTCACTTGGGGTTAGTTCACCCAGTTATTTCTTGATCGGTACATTCCACCCTTAGAGAGAGAAAGGCTGCGTCTTCAGTTCGAGCATTTACAGCAGGGTCAGATGTCAGTGACTGATTATGAGGCGAGATTCTCTGATTTGTCTCGCCATGTACTTATAATACTTCCCACATAGGCAGAGAGGGTACGACAATTCGTTGCGGGATTACATCCCACTATTCAGAACAGTATGGCTCGAGAGGTGGAGATGGGCACAGGTTATTAGCTTTCACTTGAGATTGCTCATAGGATTGAGGGTTACCGTCAGAGGGGTTTTGAGCAGATGCAGCAGGAGAAGAGGGCCAGATTCTCCGGAGAGTTTAGAGGCGCCTCAGCTAGGGGTAGAGGTCACTCCGGGAGGGGTCAGCCCGATAGGCCCCCAGTTTCAGCACCACCACCTGCTCGGGGTGCTCTAGAGTGCTCTTATTTTAGTGATATGCCAGAGAGTTCTTATCGCCCGCCAGCCGTTCAGGGTTCTTCCAGTGGGTATTCAGGTCGTCCATATTCTATTGGTTCTTATCTCAGTGTTATGCCGGAGAGTTCATACCGCCCACCGGCCATTCAGGCTTCTTCAAGTGGATCTTCTGGTTTTCAGAGTCAGCCATCTGGGCAGCAGGTCGCCGCACCACGTTATTTTGAGTGCGGAGACCCAGGTCACATGAGGAGGTACTACCTCAGGCTTCGGGGCAAGGCTATACAGCAGGGACAGCAGCCCATGGTTCCAGCACCAGTGGCCCAGCCACCTAGAGGTGGAGGACAGACCAGTAGAGGTCGTCCTAGAGGTGGAGGCTAGACAGGGAGAGGACAGCCAGATGCTTCTCAGTAGGGCGGAGGCCAGGCAGCCGGCTCTCCAGCCAGATTCTATGCTCTCCCGGCCAGGCTAGATGCATTGGCCTCAGATGCCGTTATCACAGGTATTATTTCAGTCAGCGGTAGGGGCGCTTCGGTGTTATTTGATCTAGGATCTACTTATTCCTATGTGTCCTCTCTATTTTCTCATTTTCTGGTTACTTATCTTGAGTTCTTGGGTGTTCTTGTTTATGTTTCCACTCCTTCGGGTGATTGCATGGTTGTGGATTGGGTCTACCAGTCCTGCGTGATTACTTTCTGTGGTTATGAGACTAGAGCAGACCTTCTGTTGCTTGATATGCTGGATTTTGAGGTCATTTTAGGCATGGATTGGTTATCCCCATATCACGCCATCCTTGATTGTCATGCCAAGACTATTTCGCTAGATATGCCAGGATTGCTAAGATTAGAGTGGAAGGGTTCCACAGCTGATATGCCTAGCAGAGTTATTTCTTTCTTGAAGGCTCAGTGCATGGTTGAGAAAGGATGTTTGGCTTATCTAGCTTATGTTTGAGACACCACCGCAGAGTCTCCGACGATTGATTCAGTGCCAGTAGTCCGAGAGTTCGCCGATGTTTTTTCTTCTGATCTTTCCTGGAATGCCTCCGGATCGTGATATTGATTTCTGTATGGATTTGGCTCCAGGCACTCAGCCTATATCTATCCCGTCGTACCGTATGGCTCCTAGGGAGCTGAAGGAGCAGTTAGAGGAGTTGCTAGCTAAGGGGTTTGTTAGGACCAATGTATCGCCTTGGGGTGCACCAGTGCTGTTTGTAAAGAAGAAGGATGGGACTATGCGGATGTGCTTTGATTACCGCCAGTTGAATAAAGTCACCATCAAGAACAAGTATCCATTACCCCGTATTGATGATTTTTTTACCAGCTGCAGGGTGCTAGGGTGATCTCTAAGATTGATTTGAGGTCAGGGTATCATCAGCTGAAGATTCGGGATTCAGATGTTCCGAAGACCGCATTCAGGACGAGATATGGCCACTATTACTTCCTGGTGATGTCATTTGGCTTAAATAATGCTCCAGCGGCATTTATGGACTTGATGAACAGGGTTTTCAGACCTTATATTGACTTATTTTTTATCGTCTTCATTGATGACATCTTGATACTCGCGTAGCCTGGGGGAGCACGAGCAGCATTTGAGAGTGGTGCTTTAGACCTTGCGAGAGCAGAAGCTTTATGCTAAGTTCTCCAAGTGTTAGTTTTGGCTAGAGTCAGTAGCATTCTTGGGTCATATAGTGTCAGGAGAGGGTATTAAGGTGGATCCCAAGAAGGTTGAAGCAGTTCAGAGTTGGCCACATCCTACTTCAGTGACCGAGATCAGGAGCTTCTTGGGGTTAGCAGGCTATTACTGGCGATTTGTGCAGGGCTTTTCATCTATTGCATCACTTCTGACCAGATTGACCTAAAAGGGTGCCCCGTTCTGTTGGTCCGATGATTGTGAAGAGAGCTTCCAGAAGCTCAAGACGGCTTTGACTACGCCACCAGTTCTTGTATTGCCTTCCGGTTCAGGGATGTATACAGTGTATTGTAATGCTTCTCACGTCAGCTTGGGATGTGTATTGATGTAGGAGGGGCGAGTTATTGCATATGTTTCACGTCAGCTGAAGGTTTATGAGAAAAATTACCCTGTGCACGATCTAGAGTTGGAGGCGATTGTTCATGCTCTTAATATATGGAGGCATTAGTTATATGGAGTGTCATGTAAGGTTTATACAGACCATCGTAGCTTGCAGCATTTGTTCAAGCAGAGGGATCTTAATTTGAGGCAGCGCAGGTGGCTTGAGCTACTAAAGGACTATGACATTACCATTCTTTATCATCCAGGCAAGGCAAATGTGGTTGCAGATGCCTTGAGTAGGAAGGCGGAGAGTATGGGTAGCTTGGCATTTATTCCTGCTGAGATGAGACCATTAGCTTTGGACGTTCAGTCTTTAGCTAGCAGACTTGTGAGATTGGATATTTCAGAGCCCAGCCGGGTCCTAGCATGTGTGGTTGCTCAGTCTTCGTTGTTGGGGGAGATTAAGGCCCGACAGCTCGATGATCCACATTTGGCAGTTCTCAGAGAGACGGTACTTCAGGGAGGTGCCAAGGAGATTTCTATTGGCGAGGATGGTGTGTTACGGCTTCAGGGCCGTGTATGTGTTCCTAATATTGATGGCTTGAGAGAGAGAGTTCTAGAGGAGGCCCACAGTTCGAGGTACTCCATTCATCCAGGTGCCACGAAGATGTATCGTGACTTGAGGCAGCATTACTGGTGGCGGAGGATGAAGAAGTACATTGCGGAGTATGCGGCTAAATGTTTGAATTGCCAGCAGGTCAAGCATGAGCACCAGAGGCCAGGTGGCCTACTTCAGCGGATGCCCATTCCGGAATGGAAGTGGGAGCGCATCACTATGGATTTCGTGGTTGGGTTTTGGCGGACTCAGCGGAAGGTTGTTTCAGTGTGGGTTATTGTGGATAGATTGACCAAGTCCGCCCATTTCATTCCAGTGGCGACTACTTATACGGCAGAGAGGTATGCTCAGATTTACATTCGGGAGATAGTGAGGTTGCACGGTGTGCCGGTCTCCATCATATCAGACAGAGGCCCTCAGTTCACTTCCCATTTCTGGAGAGCTGTTCAGAGTGAGTTGGGGACCCGCGTAGAGCTTAGCACGGCATTCCATCCTCAGACCGACGGGCAGTCGGAGCGGACAGTTCAGATTTTAGAGGATATGCTTAGAGCATGTGTGATTGACTTTGGAGGGCTGTGGGATCAGTTCTTGCCTTTAGTGGAGTTTGCATACAACAACAACTATTAGTCCAGCATATAGATGGCCCTGTATGAGGCTTTATATGGTCGGCATTGTCGTTCCCCTATCGGGTGGTTTGAGCCTGGTGAGGCTAAGTTACTTGTTATAGATTTGGTACAGGATGCCTTGGATAAGGTAAAGTTGATTCAGGAGAGGCTCCGCACAGCTCAGTCCAGACAGAAGAGTTACGCGGATCAGAAGGCGCGTGATATATCATTCATGATTGGCGAGAAGGTTCTCTTGAAAGTCTCGCCAATGAAGGGCATTATGAGGTTTGGGAAGAAGGGCAAGCTAAGCCCAAGGTTTATTGGCCCCTTTGAGGTGTTGAGGCGAGTTAGGGAGGTTGCCTATGAGCTTGCTTTACCTCCCAGTTTATCAGGAGTTCACCCAGTCTTCCATATGTCGATGCTCCGGAAGTATCATGCCGACTACTCGCATGTGTTGGATTTCAGTACCATTCGGTTAGATGAGAGCTTGGGCTACCAGGAGGAGCCAATTGCCATTGTTGATAGACAGGACCCCAGTTGAGGTCCAAGAGGATTTCTGCAGTAAGAGTCCAGTGGTGGGGCCAACCAGTCGAGGAGGCAACCTGGGAGTCCGAGGAGGACATACGGAGCTGATATCCCCACTTATTCAGCAGTGCAGGTACTTTTCTATGTTCGTTCGAGGATGAACGTGTGTCTAAGAGGTGGAGGATATATTAACCCGACTGGTCATTTTGCATTTTCGAACCCCGATCCCCTAAATAATACTTTCCGCACTTGCTTTAGCTAATTTATGACTTGCGGGGATGGGTGGTTCTGAATTTAGAAGAGTATGAGCGAGATTAAGCCTAGTTGTTTCTTTAAGTTCCTTTAAAAAATCCAAGTTTGACTTCGGTCAATATTTTGGGGAAACAGACCCGGAATCGTGATTTGCAAATTTCTGAGGGTCCGCGGAAAAATATGGGACCTGGGGGTATGCCCGGAATCAAATTCCGAGGTCCCCAGTCCGAGTAATGAATTTTTATGTAAAATTGTTAAGTTTAAGTTTCAAAGAATTAAATAAACTAAGAAATCATTGTTTTCATAGGTATCGGGTTCGAATTTCGATTCCAAAACTTGGTACAAGTCCGAAATATCAGTTAAGACCCACCCGTAAAATTTGGTGTGAATCCGAGCAGTTTAAGGGTGTTTCGACCCGTTGAAAGGAAATTAAGAACTTGAAGTTCATTAAGTTGATTCAATTGGTTTTGGGGTTCGACCTTGATTTAGCATTGTTTTGGGCATTTCGAGGGTCCGACTAGGTCCGCCTCGTGATTTTAGACTTGTCGGTATGTTCGGGCGGGGATCGAGAGCCCCGAGCGTCAAATGGTCGAGGTTCGAGCGAAGTTGAAACTTAGAGAAAAAACTAACTTTGCTTCTTCTGTCATAACCGCTTATGCGGCTCTGGGACCGCAGAAGCAGTCGTTTGATCGTAGAAGCGGTGTGGGCAGCTCAGGGAAAATCGCAGAAGCGATTTCTAGACCGCAGAAACGGTCCCGCATAGGCGGTTTTTGGACCGCAGAAGCGGCCCTTTTTCCGTAGGAGCGGATTCCGTAGAAGCAGAAATTCGTCCACTTTCATTAAATACGAACCCAACCCCATTTCCTTCATTTCTCATTATACATTTGAGCGATTTTGGTAATTCCAAAGGGGGGATTTCAACATAACATCACAAGTTTGTGTGCTTTCGGCTTCGCTTGAGGTTTCGGGCTTGTTCTTGATAGTTGGAAGTGCGTTTCGGAGCGAGGTGAGTCTCCTTTCTAACCTCGTGAGGGGGAATGGACCCCTTTAGGACTAATAACTGATAAATTGCTATTATATGCGGGGGGCTACGTACGTACTAGGTGACGAGAGTCCATGCGTAGCTACTATGATATTAAATATTTGGGTAGTTTAGGACCTACATCATGCTTAATGTGAGATATCCATTATTTGAATTATCAAAATGATCTTTTATGATATGTTAAGAGACTAGAGAAGAATGAAAAGTGATCATATTAATATTGTTGAACCTTGTAAGGATTTCCTTGTGTATAAATGATGCCTTTGTGTGCATTCTTGATGTTTTAATTGATATTTGTGGATCGGGCCGATCGCCTTGGTGAAATAGATGCATCTATGGTACGGGCCGCTCGACCCTTGGTAGTGCACAATTTATATTCTGTTAGAGCGGGCTGTCGACCTCGGCATTGTTGCGCATGATATATATATATATATGTGTATATATATATATATATGTATGTGTATATATATATATGTATATATATATATATGTATGTATGTATGCTCGGGCTTAGACCTTTCATGATTTATTGTTAATTTTTGTAAAAGAGGAAAAATGATAAAAGAAAAAATGTGATTAAGAGCATGATTATGACTTCCATGATAATTGTCGTATAAATGAACTATTTATGCTCTAAATTGTACATCATTATTGTAATATTATCTTGACCTAGTGGGTATCAAGTCGACCTCTCGTCTCTACCTCTTCGAGATTAGGCAGGATGCTCACTGGGTACATATTGTTTGAGTACTCATGCTACGCTTCTGTACTTAAATGTACAGGTTCTGAGGCCGATTCATCTGGTTACCGATCGGGCATGCGCCAGTGAGCTGCGGCAGAGACTTCTACGGTGAGCTGCTTCCCTTCCTACGCCGCTCAGCAGCCGTATGGAGTCTTCTTTTGTATTTTGCTATCTTTCTTTATTTCAGACAGTAGGATAGAGGTGTTTGTATGTTCTACTAGATGCCCGTACTTGTGACACCGGGTCTTGGCACACATTTTAGTAGACTAGTTTTGGGTTGTAATATTATGTCCCTATATGGATTACTGTTTCGGGTTTCTGAAAACCCCTTTTGGGATGCTTATTCCCCTTCTCAGAAATAGCGATATTGTTAAACTTAGAAATGACTTCCGCTCTTGGCTTGCCTGGCAAGATTGTTGGGCATCATCATGACCTATCATGGAAATGGGTCGTGACAGAAATAAAGGCTGATTGGGAGAGAATCAGACCAATGCTTTGTGCAAATGAATCATTCAAGAACAGGCTTAACCTGGAACATAGTTGTGAAGATTATTCAACCTCGTTCGACAAGGTTGTGCAGCAGTTTGATAGTTTTAAGTTTCCCAGCTTGACCGACTATTCCAAGCTGCAAAACAAGCTGAAGATTCTTCTTCCTCTTATGGACAGATTAATCGTCGAACAAACTCAGCTACGTGATGAATTCGACAAGTTGAAGATTGATCTTCTTGGATTGAGTGGTCTTTTGCCCGAATGCCCTATAGTTATCTCCGACAGTGATGATGATGAGATATTTAGAGAAATTGAGGAGTACTGTGATGATGATGAGGATGATGATGATGACGACGATGATGACGGTGATGATGATAATGGTGGTGATTGTCAGTGTGTTTTTTGTTAACTTCAGCCTATAGAGCTGAAGTTTTTTTAGCTTCATTTTGTATAACTTCAGCCGAGAGAGCTGAAGTTTTGTTAATACGCGTTATACTCTTTTTCCCTTATAAGATTTTGTCCCATTGGTTTTTCCTTGCAAGGTTTTTAACGAGGCAACCAAAAAGCGTATTGTTAGATATGTGTAGTCTTTTTCCTTCTCTAGAATTTTTTTCCAATTGGGTTTTATTTGGTTAAGGTTTTAACGAGGCACATTATCTGTTGAATAGACATTCAAGGGGGAGTGTTATAAATAGAATACTATTTATGGTGAATGTCTATATTTAGAGAGATTCTAGGGTTTATTACTTGGTGGCTAAGTCACCCTCTCCTATAAATAGAGGGTTCTATTCCATTGTAATTCATCCCATATCAATAAGAATTCTCTCTCTCTCTACTTTGCTCTACAATACTCTTCTTCTTCTTTTATTATTTCATAACAATATCTGAATTAGAGAACAACTACAACACTCTGGTAGAGAAAGTGTGGTGCACCACCCACAATCACTCGGTGGTGATGGCACCTAATACTAATACTAGATAAGCTAAACATAGAACCAGGTTAACCCAAATAATAGATTATTAACAACAAGAAATAAAATGACCGAATTCTATACAACCTCCCAAGGACTAGTAGTATAAGTCATGAGTCATTATGATATAGATTTACAAACCGAAATGAAGAAATAGTACAATATCTGTTTGAAATTTACATAAACAGAGTTTAAGTCCTAAACTACCATGAACAAGAGATAGCTTGAACCTGGAAGCTGCAACTTCTTCAGTACAAGGCTTCGTCTTCCACAGCTACGCTGCTTCAAAATATACACGCAAGGTGCAGAAGTATAAGATGAGTGCAACCTACCCCATTTTTTCAGTAAGTATCTTTACTAACACCGGTCAAGTAGTGACGAGGTTTTAGGTTAATAGATAACCTACTTATATTTTGTACATGTGCATATGATAAGCAGAAAGAGAAGATACGTGAAAAGATACACACATAACCACGTACTGAATGAAAGAAGAATACAAATGATAGATGGCCCTAGAATATCATAATCTCATATCTCATATCACAACAACGAGAATAAACTCTACAGCTACAAACAACCACAACACATCAAATTCGCTGCGCTGCACAACCCGATCCCAACAATTAACACGATACCATGATCCGATTTCCATCATCATTTCCTATCATCATATGTTCATATCATGTCCTTATCTCTTCATATCATATCATTTTCTATTTTTTCTAGCGTGAAACTCAATCCCGAATTATCAATTCATTTTAGTACTATTGCAGCGTGCAACCCGATCCACAATGTCAACGATAACATATGAAATAATAACAACAACCAAACACAGGAAGTTCATAACGTAATACTAAGAAATGACCATGCAATATCCAATTAGGTAATACAATTCAACATAATAGAATGAACAGTCCAATATCAAAACTAGTCTATCATATATAATGACAAGGCTCCCACAAGGCATATCACACAATCAATCTACAAGTTATTCAATCCGGTTAAGTAAGGAGAGTAGTATATGCAACAAACAAAGATGTTTATCAAGTAAGAACATGGATCAAATGAAGTCATTCAATATATGAAATCAAGTAGCAAATAGAAGCACGTAGCAAATACAGGCATATGGTAAGTAGAGCATTTAGTAAGTGGAGACATATAGCAGGTTAAAACAAGTAGTGAGTGAAAACATGTAGCAAGCTAAGGTATTTAACAAGTAAAAGCATATGATAGATAGAATCATATGGTAAGTGAAGACGTGTAGTAAGTGAAGGCATATAGTGAGCGAAGACATGTAGTCGGTTAAGGCATCTAACAAGTAAATCACGTGACAATTATTTTATGTCAATATAATTGTGACCCTCTTTGTTCTTAGCTTTCTATTGCATTATACTTGCTATTTGTTTGTATTGGATTTATACTTCTTAGTTGCTTAGAGATGCTACAACTTTTGTTTGTACATGCTTTTCTTTTTGTGTGTTGTATGCATATATGTGTCTGTGTGAGTTTTTGTAGGTGTGTGTGTATGTTTTTGATTAAGGATATGTATTTAACATACTGTAACCTGAAGTTTTTTCTCGCAGAAATCATTGCATACGTTTTTAAAATGCAACCAAACCTATAAGCCTGCGCAACAAAAATGAGTGATTTGTATTTTAGCAGTATATAAAATTATGCAAGAGCCTATTTTTTTTATTCCTATGAAAAAAATCACATTTGAATTATGTCATACAATAAAGAAAGTGTAAATTCAGACCAAGGATTATTGAAGCTTGGTGTATTGTTCAGTGTGTTTCTTGGAATATGGATGAGGTGCTGGAGAAGACAAGCAAGTTGTTCTGTTATGCCCCACTTGTTAACATCGACTGCATTTGATAGACTTGAATGGTACTGATGATTCAGTCGCAGGTATATGTCTCTTCTTTTGTCTTCTTCCTTGTAAAATCTCTACATCGGGAGGTTTTGTGATCTCAGATTGTACATTTTCTGGTATTTCCCATGATTGTTGATCTCCCACGATATTCACATGTCCTTCATATGTTTTCAACTATGTTTCCCTTGAATACCAATTTGAGCAGTAATCAGATTTCTGCAAATATCTCTTATTAATAGCAGCAATTGCATGTGGACAGGGCAATTCATCAAGTTGGAATTCTAGGCAGTCACAAGTTCTCTTCTTTAAGTCCACAATAAATTCGATTCCTTCACTATTTATTCTAAACAATATTGAGTCAAGATTGAACACCTAACAAGGAATAAAAAATTAAAACAAATTATATTAGTGTATTTTTCTTTCAAAACGAAAAAGTATGAAATTTTTTAAATGAAAGCAGTAAATCACTACAACAGATCTAAAAAGCTGAAGTCAACAAATATACTCACAAATATTTTGCAAGCCAAGTCCATCTTCTTAGTCATCTCTTCTTCTGCCCATATTGATACTCTGTGAAAAGTTTCATTTGCCTTTTTTCTCCGTTCATAAAACAACTCTCCCAGCTTTTCTTGGATGAAATCTAACATTCTTAAATTAGGCATTTCTCTCCCTTTTAGTAAAACGGATGTCACGACCCAAACTGGAGGGCCATGAATAGCACCCGACCATACTTGCCGAGCACCAACGTACATTTTATCTAACCCTCTTTATTATCTTTTAGGGCTGAGGAGATCAATATAAATGGTAGACATGGATCATGGACAACCAACAATAAAATATGATGGCATGAACCTACATAACATGGGATGACCAGACAATCAAGAAACTATATATATATGGTACGAGCTACCACGCTATCATGAAAGGCTATACAACAAAAACCAGCCGACAAGGCATACCAAACTATACATGAGTCGACACATGTCTATGAGCCTCTACAGGAACATAAGTGCTGCAACATAGCCAGAACAGGGCCCCGACATACCCATAATGTCTATAACAAAAATGCATACCAAGACCAAGGCAAGTCCGGAGAAGGGATCTCGCCAATCACTGCTGAACTGGACAGCCTACTGTGGTGGGGGAGCTACACCTGCCTGTCTATCAGGACCTGCAGCACGACATGCAGCGTCCACAAATAAAAGGACGTCAGTACGAATAAAGTACTGAGTATGTAAGGCAGGGAACCATAAACACGAACAGTAATGTAAGCATGGATAGAGAATATACAACCTGTAACATCTGAGTACCTCTGAGGGCTACTGACATGAAATGCATGATACATATGTATAAATATATAAGCTTTTTAAAACATACGCCTCTGTGGGCATCATCATCATCATATCGTACCCGGCCGTAATAGGCTCGGTAAAAACGTACCCGGCCATCATAAGGCTCGGTAGATCGTACCCGGCCACGTGGAGCTCGGTAAAACCCAACTGATCAGTGGTTGCACAATAGGTGCCATACCCGGCCGTCTATAGCGCGGCTCGGTAGAGTAAAATAGATACATATATATATAGTGCATGCTTGACTCATGGAATTATGTTATAAACCTTTAGGAGTGACGTAACGTATCCTTTGTACGCGTTATTAGGAGTAACTCTTCACTATGAACCTTATAAGAATTAGGAAATACCAACAACATTGATAACATAAGAATAAGAGAAGCAACATTAACATCAATCGTCCCATAAGAGGGGAAACAATGTAAGTACTGCTAGCTTCTAAGAGTAGAGTATCTTTGGAAGCTCGTTCATCACATTATGTATAATCGGAGTCGTGCAAAAGAAGGAAAGGTATAGCCTCACATACCTTGTATATACTGCCCCAATCTCAAGCTATGCAATTTTCACGACTCCTTAGTCTACAACAAGAGAAACGATACTATAGTTATCATTCAAGCGTCATAACTATTATGTATCGACCACAACCTATTTTACGATGAAACGGACAGCACCTCCCCTATATATATGACTTCACACCATTCAAAACAATCACCAAACAGCCTAAACAACATCATTAATAAACATATTGAGCCTCCCAAAACAGTCCACACACAACCTAATCACTTCATACATACGACGGACACCATAGTCGTATCAAACGACCCAAAAATATTACGAAGAACTAACAGACCACAACCCAACATATATATGGTGTTTCTCCACACCCTGCCTCCTCCAAAACTCCACAAAACAATAATAAAAACGGAGCCCAACAGCAGCACAAAACAGTCCACAAAACAGTCCGCTACAAGTGAATAACTTGAACTCACGGCTTCCGATCACCGTCCCGTGAGTTCTTACATGTATAGAACGAGTTACCATGAATTAACAGAAGAATAAATGTATGAAATACAGCAGTAAACTCACCTTACTTGTTGGATAACTCAGCCTTTATCTTGGTTCTTCAAACTCTAGGGTTTACCCCCAATTTGAACTTGAAAGAGAGGGAAAATCAATTAGGGTATGTGGATAACTTTTGGGAGGAAGTTTGCAGGGGTTTTGGTCTGGTTATTTGTGAAATATAATGAGGGATATATTGCAGAAGATAAGACTTTTAACGGGCTCTTTGTCTGACCCGAAATTGCCTCTTTTTGGGCCATCATTTAACCAAGTAGGTGACCCACCTACTTGTCACCTAGCAGCTTGTGCAGTCTCGTAAAAATGTCTATATCTCTCTATTCCAATATCGTATTGATAAAAGGTTTAATGCGTTGGAAACTAGACTCATAGATCTTCAATTTGGTGGATAGATCACCCGTAATTCCAAGAATATTGGTAGAAAAGCTTAATAACATTTGACCTAAAGTTTAAGTAAAATTATGAACCTAAGTTGCGACAACTTTTGTCGACTTTTGTTTCATAACTCGTTTGACTTCAAGACTTATGATACGGATATTATATGATTCAAATACCTTAAAACATGACCTCCTGAGTATATTAAGAACCTATAGGTTTACCCAAAAATACGAGTTACAACATTTTTGATTCGTTTAACTTCTAATACTTGTTAATCACCCTCATGCACCCTTGTATCACTTAAGATCAGTATGATTAACTTCTTATCATCTCAAGGATAATTCCTTATTGGATTTGTGTTAACTAACATATGGCATGAACTAACGCGTGTGGATATGGGTTGTAACACCCTCCCCCCTTAGGAACATTCGTCCTCGAATGTAAGGGTTTATACGGATTCCAAATCATCGTAGATTCCAACGGAAATTTCCGGTCAATTTTCCCCTATAAAATTGTCACTAGCAAAATTTGCAAGCAGTTAAGCCCAACGTATGGCCTCACAAGGCTACACAAAGCATTATGGACATGTACATTATTTACATATCACCAGTTCGTGTTAAGGAAGAGTGTTCTCAAGTTATTGCTTACCTCATAAAGCCGGTTCACCTTTACAATGTATCCTGCGTTCCACCAGCATCCTTGTTATCATCATTCTGGAATAGGTAAGGGTATTTATACTTCATCTCTTCTTCCACTTCCCATGTCATTTCTTTCATATTCTTGTTTCTCCACAATACTTTGACGGAAGCTACATCTTTTGTTCTCAGCTCGCGGACTTCTCGATCTAATATAGCCACTGGCACTTCTTCATATGATAGATCCTCT
>MU759539.1:114380-125781 GCA_026770625.1 Nicotiana glauca | reverse complement strand
CAATTAGGGTTTGTGGATAATTTTTGGGAGGAAGTTTGCAGGGGTTTAGGTCTGGTTATTTGTGAAATATAATGAGGGATATATTGCAGAAGATAAGCCTTTTAATGGGCTCTTTGTCTGACCCGAAATTGCCTCTTTTTGGGCCATCATTCCAAGTAGGTGACCCACCTACTTGTCACCTAGCAGCTTGTGCAGTCTCACAAAAATGTCTATATCTCTCTATTAAAATGTCTTATTGATAAAAGGTTTAATGCGGTGGAAAATAGACTCATATATATTCAATTTGGTGGGCAGATCACCCCGTAATTCCAAGTAAATTGGGATAAAATCTTAATAACATTTGACATAAAGTTTAAGTAAAACTATGAACCTAAGTTGCGACAACTTTTGTCGACTTTTGTTTCATAACTCGTTTGACTTCAAGACTTATGATACGGATATTATATGATTCAAATACCTTAAAACATGACCTCCTGAGTATATTAAGCACCCATAGGTTTACCCGAAAATACGAGTTACAACATCTTTGATTCGTTTAACTTCTAATACTTGTTAATCACCCTTATGCACCCTTGTATCACTTAAGATCAATAGGATTAACTTCTTATCATCTCAAGGATAATTCCTTATTGGATTTGTGTTAACTAACATATGGCATGAACTAGCACGTGTGGATATGGGTTGTAACACCGGAATTTATTGATTCTACCATATTTGTTGTTGGCATATCATAACGTCGCCGTGGGAACCACGATCGAGCCCATCTCTCAGGAGGCTCTTCCATTATGTAATTGTATGTTTTATTGTCAATACTTTTGATTTGGAACAGTAACTAATTAAAATCTTCACGTTTGTATGATCTTGCAGCCCTTTGAAAAAGATTTATTACCATGGCCTTTGCATGTCTTTACTTTAAATTTTTCTCAAAGTGATATAGGCAGATACCATGGTGAGCTTCAGAAAAAACTCTTCTAATACCATTTGCGATAGATTGGTTTCTATCTGACAAAAAAACCAATTCACGACAGACTTGAATTGCTTTTCTCATTTCCCCAAAGAACCAAATGTATGCCTCATTATTTTTTGAATCTGCTACACCAAAACATAGAGGAAAGATTTGATTGCTTGCATCCTTTGATACAACAACAAATAGAACACCATGATATTTTGACTTTAAAAACGTTTCATCTACTGCAATAACAGGTCTACAGTAGGACCAACCAGCTAGTGATGTCGCAGGAGCAAAGAACAAGTAAGCAAATCTATACATTGAAACAGAAAAAAACAAATCATAAGGTTTGAAGTTTTTCAAATAGTAACATTTGAAACTTCAGGCTGATTGTTAGTATTGTTTTCCTTACCTATTATGTGCATCTCTTTTTATGCTTGTGTACGTTCCTAGGTTTTTGGCCACCATCATGTGTAGGTATGAAGGAAGATTCTAGTAGTTCTCTTCAGGTGTTCCCCTTATGCAAGCAACAGCTTTTTGAATAGCACGCCATGCCTTGTGATAACCAATGTCAATTCAAAATTTCTTTTTCATTTCATTTTCTACAAAGGCTGGTGTAACCTCTATCTTTTTGTCTCGAACATGTTCTATAATTTATTCGTTTATAAAATTTGATGCAGCATGCTTCTGATCTGATTTTCTTGCATCAACCGAGCATTCATAGATGTTATGATATTTTATCACCTTGAACAGTGTAGAATTTTTTATTCTGGTGGCACGTACATTCCAACCACATTTGTCCACGATGCATTTCAGCTCGTATCTCTTGGAACATGATCTAACAGCAGTGAATTCAACTTTTTGATTTATCTCCAAGCTGCAGAAAAATTTAGTCATGTTTTCTTTATTATCAAAGATTGATCCAACACTTACTTCCTCAGGTAATGCATCGTACCTTAGTATTTTACATGGTGGAGATTCTTTTACCTTTCTCCTCACTCTTTTTCTTGATTTCTGAGAAGCAGAAGAACTTTCAGCAATTTCTTCAATTCTATGTGATGTTATCGGTAGAAGCTCCATGTTTACTTCATCTTCATTGTTATTTATCATTGCAGAAGGTGAAAAAAAGCTTTGTTGAATTTTGTGTTGGTTGTCAATTTGCATTATTAGCTGTCTTTCTTTTTCTTGGTCATTGAGAAACTGGTATGAATTTATTGGCGGAGGGAATAATTGTTGCAGCACTATGTATTTTGAAGGAGCTGTAATGTTAGAAGGTTGTTGCCCTTTGTCTACTTCCATTACTGGTTGTCGTACTTCATATTGATACTCAGCAATAGGCTCTAAATCTATTGCATATGCAAGAGATTGGTTGAATGCTGCTGATTCTGAAAGTTGTATTTTTTTTATGACAAAAAGGCAATTCTTGTAGGGTGAATCAGTTGTAAGAAAAAGGTATACAGATAGTGAGTTCTTCATCTGAAGTTACAAGCATTCCTTTTCTTGTATTTAGTTTGATATCAAACCATACTTTTAATGCATATCTGGTTGAATCTATATTTGCATCTTCACTAATTTTCTTCAGGAAAGTATTGAATGATATATCCTTATTAAGTAGAACAAGTTTTGTATCATGATCCAAGTATTTGAAATCAGGAGTCCATCTCCCATTGAATGTTATAACGACTCAAATAGAACTCATCCTGCAGATTCATGTTTAGTGGCAACTATTAGGAAAGTGAACAAAAGAATTTTTATGTTGTATGTGCTGAAGTTTTTAAAAATAAGCTAAATCACTTAGGCATCTTCTGCTGAAGTTTTTTTGGAAAAAGATCTATGACATAATTAATGAATTATGCAAATAAAACTTCAGCTTATAACTGCTAAAGTTTTTATAGATAACCTTAATAACTTCAGCATATTAGCTGAAGTTTTTTTTATCATGGTGACTCATAAATGCAGAGGAAAAAAATCTTCAGCAGGTACGTGCTGAAGATTTTAGAAATAAACTAAAAAAACTTCAACAGGTATTAGCTGCATTTTTTTAATATTTATTCTATTTAAATTTGAAAAATAGCAGAGCAAATGAACTATCCGAAGTTTTTTTAATAATAAAAAAAAACCTTCAGCTGCTTATCCGAAGTTTTTTTAGTACAATATGATTTTTTTAGTTTAGCCAGTGTAGGAGGAAAACTTCAGCCTCCTGCTGAAGTTCTTAAGTGATAACAAAAAAACTTCAGCTCCTAGGCCGAAGTTTTTTTAGTGCAATATGATTTTTTTAATTTAGCCAGTGTATGTGGAAAACTTCAGCCTCCTGCTGAAGTTTTTGAGTAATAACAAAAAATATTTAGCTGCTTGGCCGAAGTTTTTTTTTTGTGCAATATTATTTTTTAATTTAACCAGTGTAGGAGGAAAACTTCAGGCTTCTTCTGAAGTTTTTAAGTAATTAGACCGAAGTTTTTTTAGTGCAATATGATTTTTTTAATTTAGCCAGTGTATGTGGAAAACTTCAGCCTCCTGTTGAAGTTTCTGAGTAATAAAAAAACTTCTGGAAATAATAGTTCCAAAACAAGCTAGTTGGATCACTAGGAAGCTTTTGGAATTGAGGAATGAACTGCATCTGATACCTGCAACTCCTAAATCAAAGAGCCTGACTAATGCTATCTACTACAATCTACTCCCTGAAATGAGACCAGTTGACTGGAAATGCCTTATGTTCAAGAATGATGCAAGACCAAAGGCAAGCTTCATAATGTGGTTGGTATTGCAGGGGAGACTGGCTACAGCAGATAGGTTAATGCGATGGGGTATAAAAGTGGACAATACTTGCTCTCTATGTCAAACTGAACTGGAAACTAGAGACCACTTGTTTGTGGAATGTGACTATGCTATGGCTATATGGAGGACCATGCAGAAATGGCTACAATGGCGGCAAGTACCAGATGGATGGAATCAATATGCTACTTGGGCTATCAGAAGGGCTAAAGGGAAATCCAAACAAGCTCAGCTATTCAAACTGGTATATGCAGAGTGTGTTTATGCTATATGGATTGAAAGGAACCATAGAGTGTTTGAAAAGAAGACTAGAAGATAGGAAGCAATTGCTCGAGAAATTGTCTATACTTGTCATGTGCGAGCTGGTGACAGAGTTCAAGAACTACTGAAAAATTTTGCATTCTAGGTGTTAAGGAAATTAGTTAGATATGATCTTCGTGTATATAATAATAGTGAGGAGTATAGATTGAGTTTATTTTCTTGTTGAGATAACTAACTGTGATGTAGTTAGTTATAGTTTTGTAAAGTTTCAAAGGTGATTAATACAAAAGTTAGTTACCAAAAAAAAAAAACTTCAGCTGCTTGGCCGAAGTTTTTTTAGTGCAATATCATTTTCTTAATTTAACCATTGTAGGAGGAAAACTTCAGGCTCCTTCTAAAGTTTTTAAGTAATAATTTAAAAACTTCAGCTGCCATGCCGAAGTTTAATTTAGCTAGTGTAGAAGGAAAAGTTTAGCCTCCTTCTAAAGGTTTTAAGTTATTACTTAAAAACTTCAGCTCCTAGGGCTAAGTTCTAGTAACATATCACACATTAAATTAGAATTCAGTGAATTAATCAGAAAATATTTTGAATTCTCGAGATGAATTTGAATTTGAATATGGAATTTAAATTCCTTCACTGAAATTCATCAAACAATCAGAAAACATATAATTCAAAAACTATTTTGAATTCTGGAGATGAATTTGAATACTTACAATGTATTTGAATTTGAATTTGAATATGGAATTTGAATACGAGATGCGTTCTCAGGAGGAACTGACTGATGGAGGAGATACGGAGAAGATCTATAATTTGAAATCTGTGAATATGGAGGAGAGACGCACTTTTATATGTTTTGGAAGGGGTATAATAGTCATATTAACACGAATTTTCTGTTAGTTGGTTACGAAATTAATAATTTTTAAAAATAGGGTATAGGTTAAAAGGTGGCATAAAAAGTGGGTACCGCTGCAAATCGCCCGAAAAAAGTAGCTTCTCTCCAAAAAGACTTTTTTGAGAAGCACTTCTAAAAAAAATATACTTAGAAGCAGTTTTTTAAAGTTTGTCCAAACACTAATTGCTGCTCAGAAGTGCTTTTCAAACTAAGTAGCCAAACACAAACTGCTTCTCACCAAAAGTACTTTTAAAATAAAAGCACTTATCAAAATAAGCTGATTTTTGCAGCCTGGTCAAACGGGTTAACAGAAGAAAAGAAATTAAACTGATGAGATAAATGTGATTACGAATAAATATAAAACTAGTATTGCAATAATTAAGAAAACAAAGTGATTTTACAAGTGATGTTAGCTCTACTTCTTTCTTTCTTTCTCTCTCTAATCTCTTTTGTTTTTCCTCCTAGAAGCATAATATATAAGAAAGAAATCACATAAATAATAGTAATTGTGAAAATCTAAAATTTGTTGTTTTTGCATATAGGTTCTTTTAATAACATGGTTTGAAAGAAACATCGTCTTTTCTTTCTTTAATTTGTTAATGTCATGTTTTCAGTTACTTGTTTTTCTTAAATCACCCCAATTTGGTATAAATAAGTTAGTTGGAACTTAGAGCGATAAAAGTATGAAAGTGAAAGATATAATAAGAAGACATAACAATAAAATATGCTACAAGCAAAATTATTTTGTGGGAGGTTTAGTGTTATGTCCCCCTCCACTATGCTTTATTGTTGGTTTTTTTTTAATAAACAAGGTAGGACAAAGTCAAAACCTCATCACCATAGAAGGTGAAAGCGTGTGTTGAAGGTAAAAAATGCTATAAGTGAATAGAAGATATATAATTGTAACGACCCGACTCGTCGTTTCACATGTTATTGCTCGGTTTCCCCCATTTTATACTTTTTCATATTTCGTGATCGGTATGTGGTGAGTTAGAGTTGATTTGGATTGGTTTTGATAAGGAATGAGACACCTAGTCTCTTTAAGGAAGGTTTAAGTTGGAAAAGTCAACCGAACGTTGACTTATGAGCTATAGAGCTCGGACGTGATTTCTAGTGATTTGGTTAGCTTCAGGGAATAATTTGTGACTTAGGAGCGTGATCGGGATTGAATTCGGAGGTCCGTTGTAGAATTAGGCTTGAATTGGCGAAGTTAGTATTTTGGCGAATTCCGGTTAGTAGGTGAGATTTTGATCCGGGGGTCAGAATGGAATTCCAAGAGTTGCAGTAGCTCCGTTAGGTGATTTTGGATATGTCTGTAAAGTTTCAGGTCATTCAGAAGTGTTTTGGTCGGGTTTTTGATCGAATACGTCTTTCGAAAGTTTTTAAAGAACTTAGGCTTGAATCCGATGAGAATTGATGATTTTAGTATTGTTCGATGTGTTTTGATGATTGGAACAAGTTCGTATGATGTTTTGGGATGTGTTGGTGCCTTTGGTTGAGGTTTTGAGGGCCTCCGGGTGATTTCGGGTGGCTAACGGAAGGAATTTGAAGTTGAAAATTTAGAAGCGGAAGTATTTTCGCCTAAGCGAGTCCGCAGAAGCGGACAACGAGTCGCAGGAGCAGTTTGGGCTTGGAGGTGAGGCTTCGTAGAAGCGAAGAATTTTGTCACAGATGCGACCGTTGGGATTTAACGAGATTTCGCTTAAGCGGACATGGACCGCAAAAGCGGTCACACGGAAGCGATGTGGGGATCGCAGAAGCGGAAACCCCTGAAGGCCAGTAGGTTTAAATGTTATTTTTCATCTGCGAGGGTTATGTTATTTTCACCATTATTGAGCGAGCTTTGAGATCTTTGAGGCGATTTTGAAGAGGGATTCAAGGAAGAATGATTAGAGGTAAGTTCCTTGGCCTAAATACACGAGATTATGTTAGATTTAACATGGAAATTTGTTGACATTCATTAAAAATGGGTAAAGCTAGGGCTTGAGTTTTGATATTTCAAATTGGGATTTGGCAGGTCATTTGAGCTCGGATTTGGGAGTTCTTGGTATGTATGGACTCGTGGCGAGAGGAATCCAGTGAGGTAAATTTTGTAATTTTTTGAAAAGTGGGCCCGGGGCTCGGGTTTTGCTAGTTTCGAGATTTTTGTTATATTTTGATCGTTTTCGATTGGGTATTGTTTCCTTGGCATAGTGTGATGTATTCACTCTGATTTTGGCTAGATTCGACGCACGAGGAGGCCGAATTGAGGGGCAAAGGCATCGCGAGCTTGAGATTTCGCCGGTTCGAGGTGAGTAATACTTGTAAATGATATCCTGAGGGTTTGAAACCCCGGATTTGCATATCATAGTATTGTATCGAGGTGACTTGCACGCCGTATAGGGAGCGTGGGGTAGAGCACCGTTGGGGATTGTGACTTGGTCCGTCCCGATTGATGAAATTACTACGTATTTGGCTGAAACTACTTGTTATCATCATAATTTGGACTGCTTGCCATGTTTGCCAACTATGTGAATCGTTCAGGGATCGATATCGCTGCTTTCGCATTACTTTTACATACTATTTAATCTTGGTCTAGGGTTTTAATGCGGTTTTGCAAATTCGGCCATTTTTCATGATTTGAAAACTTAAATGATATCTTACTGACGTTTTGAACTAAGAACTGTTATTTGAATATTTCCCTGGTGGCTTATGTGTATTTCTGGATTGAGCATGGATCGGGCTGCGCACCGCACTAGTGTTATATGTGCATTTCTAGACTGAAGATAGATCGGGTTGCGCGCCACAGCGGTGTGATATTGATATTGCGCTTGGGCTGTAGGAGCCCCTCCGTAGTCTGAACCCCCACAGTGAGCGCGGGTACCCAAATGGATCGGGCTGCGCGCCGCAGCGGTCATGTGTATTGCATTTCATTCATGCATCGGTTCCTGTTTGTACTACGTGTCATGACATTCAGCACTCGCATTTTATTGGCATTCATGCTACTTCTTGCACTGTTGACCAGATACCCTGGTGTTATTTGTTGGTGGAGTGCTGTGCCCGAAGGGCTGACTTGTGTGCTGACTTGCACTATCTGTTTTGCATTCATATGCTAAATTGTTGGAAAAGGATATTTTCAAAGAGGTTTTCAATTGAACCAGATATTTCTAAAGGATTTTCCATGGTTTTACTATTTTCTCAAAGGGTTGTACTGTCATATATAGCATGATGGAGTGCTCTTACGTGATTTCTTGCCGCTCAGTTATTATTTACTCTTATTACTCACTGAGTTGGAGTATTCACTTTACTCTCTACACCTCGCGTGCAGTTGCAGGTATTGTTCACCCGGTAGTGGGTTATTAGCTGATTGAAGGTATTACTATTGAAGCTGAGCAAGGTGACCGCCAACGTTCGCAGCACCGGACATTGTCTTTAGAATTTTGAAATTTATTCCTTGCATATTATTGGCCATGTAGTTGTGTTCAGGTTTTCTTTAGATGCTCGTGACTTGTGAAACCCCGGTCGAGCTGTGTTGGGTTGTAAATACTAGTTAATATTATCGATAGTCTGTATTTATCTATTTATTTGTGTTTAATAATTATTAAAGAGACGATTTGGGTTAGTTGGCTGGCCTTGTATACACGAGAGGCGCCATCACGACCGGGCTTGGAAAGTGGGTCGTGACAAGTTGGTATCAGAGCCTAAGTTATTAGGTCTTACGAGTCATGAGCAGGTTTAGTAGAGTCTCGCGGATCGGTATGGAGACGTCTGTATTTATCCTCGAGAGGCTGCATAACCTTTAGGAAAACTTCACTTTCTTGGAATTCTTATCGTGCGTACTTGATTCGGCTTGAGATATAACTCTTGAAATTCCTTCCTCACATCTGTATGCGCACATGAGCGCTCGGTATTGTATGTGCCTTGATGACTTGTGATTCCCCGATCAAGGGGCGAGATGTAATCTCTATGAGTTTGATGTTAGGCCAATCTGGAGTACTTGAGGCCGGATCTTTGCCTATGGCTTGAGCACCGAGGTGCTGATTGTGTGAGCAAGTGTTTTGAACTTATATGTTCGGTATTGTCCCTATTAGCTGGAACGGCGGTTTGGTATTCATGTGGTGAGTATGTTAGTACTGCGAGATGTATCTATATGACTTGGTAGTGATGAAGAAGTCTGATGGATAATGGATGAATTGTTAAGTGTTCGATTCCTATTGTGATTCAATGTGTAGCCCGAATATGGGTGCGTGAAGAATATTTTTGTGTCTCCTAGTTGGGGAGGGGAGTGCATTACATGTGGCGGTATGTGTTCAGACCCAGGAAGACTAAATGACTGTGTAACGTATATGATGGTGGAAGGCATGCTGCGATACTAAATTGAGGCGAAGCAGGTGAGATATCTCCTGCGGAGTGTTCTTAAGTGGTATGATCCTTATGTATACGTTATAAGATCCCATGTGTAATTGAAAGGTACTTGTTGTAAATTAAAAATTTTGGGTGGCTTAAGAGAGTGGACTCAGCTGATGTGGGGATGAAGGTGAGATTTGCAGAGGATTATAGTACTAGATGATCTGTGTTTTCACAACTTGTAAATGATTTGAGTTTCATCTCACTATGGTATTGTGGCATCGTTAGAGTAAAAATGTTATGAGTTGTTGAGTGTGTCTTGATGTATTGCTTCGAGCCAAGTTGGGGAGGTTGCTGTTGATTAGCTGATTGTACGGTTATGCGCTATGTTGGTTCCTTCTGGCGGATCAGTTCTGGTTGCAGAAATTGAGCCAAGGATGGCATGAGTGAAGCGAAAATTTGACAAAGGTTGTATGGTGTTTCGTAGATGTGTGGAAATAATAGGATGTCTTGAGATGTTGATGATAAAGAATGCTCAGTGTATAAAGAAGGAATATGTTTGTTTGTATTGGAATGAGATCATATCCTGCGGTGTCAGAGTGCTAATAAGGAATGAGTGGTTCTGTTCGTTAAGTCAGGTAATTTGCAGTTTGAATAAGAGTGAATAACTTTCAAGAATGATTCTAATGTGTTCAAGATTTTACATGTATCAATCAGGTGTCTCAAGGTTGTGTATGTGGTCAGAGACTGTGTATTCATCGGGGAATGTTGAGGCTTGTGGTATTTTTATGTTAATTATGGGATCCTATGTATCGGCATCTGGAAAGTAATGGCAGTGAATTCGGGTTCGTAGGAAGTTCTTTAAAATGAAGTATTCTAGAAGGTGGTATTTCTGTGAAAAGCTGAGAGAGTATTCGGTGGCCTATGAGTCTTAGACAGTGTGGTCTTATGTTCGAGTCTCATGTGGTAGGCCTGGATTGAGGAATTGTGATGCTACAGTGAGGGAGAAATATCAAGTTGATGATGAATCAGAAAGGAAATTTGATAGATAGAATTGGGAGAAAGTTCTTGTTGAGTTTTACCGTGGTTTGGGGATGGATATATTTTCTATGGGTATGCAAAGCATGGAATGTGTAATGATTCTTCTTCTATATGGGATTGATGGAAGGTCTTGGCTGGATGAGTTACAGTTCAGTTCTGAAAAAAAGTTCATAAAATTCCTAGGCAACGGGTAGCCTCAGGTAATCAAAGAGATGGTACTGCTAATTGGAAGTGATTTGATGAGAGTATATGTCTCGGAAGCAGGGTAATATGATTATACTGATGATACTACGATAGTATTGCGGTTCTTTCTTGCTAGATCGACTGCCGATATTTGAGTGTGTTCGATGGCACGGGAGAATTTTAGAATATCTTTCGAAGAATGATTGGGTACTCGAGATGTAATATGTATTCACATTGCGGAATTTGGGATCAGGTACAATGATTCGTGTGCTATATGGAGTTGGAAACTAGGAGTTCTCATGTTCAGGCTATGTAGTAGTTGTGGATAGTGTGTATTGATACCATTAGCGGCTATTGGGGTTAGGAAGCCCGAGTGGATCTTTCTTTGCTTGGTATATTAGATTCTGGATATGATATGGGGTGTAGACTATTATGCTATGGGTTATGTCGAAAAATGCCACAGGTTGTGTGGTGGGGTGCATCGGATTATGTTCTAGCAGAGTGGTTGTATAAATACCAGCGGACGGCTGGAAAGGATTGCTTTTCTTAATTGGGCCTTCGTGGCAGATGTCAGTGCAGAGGTTTCTACCATTGATTCAGTTCTGGTATATAGGGACCTTTTCGGATGTGTTCTTGTGGCCGGGCATGTCATCGGGCGAGATTGTGGATTTTGGCATTTATTTGGTGCCGGGCACCGTATCGTACGGCTCCGGCAAGAGTTATAATAGTGGAAGGAGCAGCTTCAGGCTTCTTGGTATTGAGTTTGTTGGCAGGCCGATGTGGCTACATATTTAGATTGAGATGGCTTGGTTGGCCCCGATATGTATTGTTGAGGGATAGGTTTAATCTCTCGTTATTGAGCTTGTTAGTGATCTGGGGAGATCTATGAGTTGCTTTTTCTGTGCTGTGAAGCGTTATGATTTTCGGACTGTGGGCACATATAGTGCGGTGCTATCGAGATTCATAGTGGAAGTTG
>MU759539.1:85173-97065 GCA_026770625.1 Nicotiana glauca | reverse complement strand
TTAAAGCCATTGGTACCTAAGTGAATTGACACAAATAAAGTAAGTAAAAAGAAGGAAAAAGAAGCAAAACACAAAACTAGCCAACAAATAGTCAAACACCGTAAAGTTCCCCGACAACGGAGCCAAAAAGTGATCGCAGCGGACTCAACCCTTAGGAAAAGCGGGCGCTAATACTTTTACCCAATAGTGGTATCGGGGTCAATTTTCCACAGGGAGCTTCAATTTAGAGTTGAGTGTTTGTATGGTCTAGGACTGCGTTTTGGCTCCTAATTGATCTTCTAACATTTTTGATTTTCTTTTGATTATCAACTACAATATATAAACTACAAATGTCTAAGTTATGCTAAGATATCAATTCTAGGTTGTATGCAATATAGAGAAAGGCACTAGGGTCGTGGCATTTACCTAGGTGGTCAACTAACGGATAGAGATTCTTAATGCAAGAATGATGATTATGGGACTTATGCTATAACCATTGCACTTTTGCACCCACTCTCACACCTCTCGGTAGAGAGAGTGATTTGCCCAATTGACTCTCTCGAGACCAATAGGGTAGGCCAATTTGCCCAAGCAACTTAGGGTTCAAGTTGGATAATTACTCTCTCGAGGTTTAACCCGTTAATTGGGACTACCATTCTTATGGGTCCATCCCAATTCCTTGTTGGAATTAATCTTGGGGTCATAGACTCTCTTTCTCAAGAAGAGTTAAGACCCACTAAGCTGGACATAGTGTTTGAAACCACCAAATCTTAATGAAAATATAAAATTAACCCAAATAACAAATACCCAACATCATTCATGCACTAAACAATCACACCCATTAATTACCCACACTAGGGTTGAGCCACAACCCTAGCTAATAGGTTTAGCTAGACATAATAGAAACAGAATTTGAAGAAATAGCAGATGAAATTGACATAATAATTAACTACAATGTTAATCTACTCAAATCCACGTTAATACAAGAAGAAGTTGCCCAAAATAGGCTAAAACTATGAAGTCTTGAACTCAGCTGCTATCTGATACTCTAAAACTTGACCTAAAAAAGTAAAATGTTCTATTTACACTACACCGGAAAAACCGAACAAAAATACCCCTGAGGGTCTGGCGCGGACCGTGCACAAATGACGCGCGGCCGCGTAGGGGTTTGGGTCTTCATCACTTGCTTTTGAAACTGGGGACGCGGACCGCACAACTATGTAGTGCGGTCGCGCAGGATGAAGAGCGCGGACCGCGTAGAACTAGGGCGCGGCCGCGTGGAACTTTTTACCAAAAATACCACTCTCTGAACTTCATCCACGCGGAACGCACTAATTTGGTGTGCGGCCGCATGGGCTTTTGCCTTGAATGACTGAGTCTCTGAACCCTCATTGGCGTGGACCGCATGGAAAGGAGCGCGGACCGCAGAGCTTGACATGGAAATTGCATGGTCTCTGAACTTTTCTGCGCGGCCGCGTGCCAAAGCAGTGCGGACCACGCAAGTTGGCCTTGAAATGATTCATCCTCTGAACTCTCCTGCGCGGCCACGTGACACATTAGTGCGGACCGCACAGGTCATTTGTTTCCCCACTTCACTTGTATTTTGTCACTTGGCAGATTTCACTCCTTTTTGAGCCGATCTTTGACATTTGTCATCTTGTCACTCAAACCTGCAATCAAGCGCAACTTGTAAGCATTTTGGGACTAATTTATGGCAATTCACGCACAAAGCTTAGGCAAGAATGGGTATAAAACATGTAAGAATCACAGTTATCACTTGGTCCGTCCCGATTGATGAAATTACTACGTATTTGGCTGAAACTACTTGTTATCATCATGATTTGGACTACTTGCCATGTTTGGGCTTCGTGCCAACTATGTGAATCTTTCAGGGATCGATATTGCTGCTTTCGCATTACTTTTACATACTATTTGATCTCGGTCTAGGGTTTTAATGCGGTTTTGCAAATTCGACCATTTTTCATGATTTGAAAACTTAAATGATATCTTACTGATGTTTTGAACTGAGAACTGTTATTTGAATATTGCCCTAGTGGCTTATGTGCATTTCTGGATTGAGCATGGATTAGGCTGCGCCACCGCAACAGTGTTATATGTGCATTTCTGGACTGAGGATGGATCGGGATGCGCGCCGCAGCGGTGTGATATTGATATTGCACTTGGGCTGTAGGAGCCCCTCCGGAGTCTGAACCCCCACAGTGAGCGCGGGTATCCAAATGGATCGGGCTGCGCGCCGCAGCGGTCATGTGCATTGTATTGCATTCATGTATCAGTTCCTGTTTGTACTACGTGTCATGACATTCAGCACTCGCATTTCATTGGCATTCATGCTACTTCTTGCACTGTTGACCAGATACCCTGGTGTTATTTGTTGGTAGAGTGATGTGCCCGAAGGGCTGGCTTGTGTGCTGACTTGCACTATCTGTTTTGCATTCATTTGCTTAATTATCGGAAAAAGGATATTTTCAAAGAGGTTTTAAACTGAACCAGATATTTCTAAAGGATTTTTCACGGTTTTTATGTTTTCTCAAAGGGTTGTACTGTCCTATATAGCATCATGGAGTGCTCTTACGTTATTTTTTGCCGCTCAGTTATTATTTACTCTGATTACTCACTGAGTTGGAGTACTCACTTTACTCCTTGCACCTCGCGTGCAGTTGCAGGTATTGTTCACCCGTTAGCGGGTTATTAGCTAATTGAAGGTATTACTATTGAAGCTGAGCAAGGTGACCGCCAGCGTTTGCGGCATCGGACGTTGTCTTTAGAATTTCAAAATTTATTCCTTGCATATTATTGGCCCTGTAGTTGTGTTCAAGTTTTCTTTAAATACTCGTGACTTGTGACACCCCGTTCGGGCTGTGTTGGGTTGTAAATACTAGTTAATATTATCGATAGGTTGTATTTATCTATTTATTTGTGTTTAATAATTGTTAAAGAGACGATTTGGGTTAGTTGGCTGGCCTTGTCTACACGAGAGGCGCCATCACGACCGGGCTTGGAAAGTGGGTCGTGACAATAATGAAATATATATATATATATATATATATATATATATATATATATATATATATATATATATATATATATATATATATATATATGAAAGCAAACAAAATACTATAATATTGTAATGATACGAATTTTTTACCGTCGCGATTATGATGGCGCCTAACTCTTACAATGCTAGGCAAGCCAATAGATACAATTCTAACACATTTATGATTAACCAAATCAGTAATTAGCAATAATTTAAACTAAACAGATATGAAGTGCGGATTCATAATAGTTAATGCACTAGTACACGACTTCCTAAAATATCTATTATCACAATTCACGAACGTCTAAGAGTTTCTACAAATACTGGTTTAAATAAATACATCTATTTTTCGGAATGAAAGAAAACATGAACTAAGATAGAGGGAAGGGACTCCAGAGTCTACGAATGCCGGTAGATCTACCTTGGGTCTCTTGTGGACTGAAGGCAGCAACTCAAACTCTAATCAGTGCGGTCTAGTACCGAGATCTGCACAGAAAGTGCAGAGTGCAGTATCAGTACAACCGCCGTCATGAACTGGTACGTGCCGAGCCTATCCTCCGCGAAGTAGCGACGAGGCTAGGACACAACAAGTAACATAAACATGTGCAACTAAACAATATGCTAACAAAATAATAATTAATAGAAGCTAAGCAGTATGGGGGTATCAAAACAAAGAATCACAACAGTAGAGGAATTTTAACAGCTAATACACTTTGAACCAGTAATAACAAGTAAACACAGCAAACAAAAAATGCACGACATCACCCTTCATGCTTTTACTCTCAACCTCATTAGGTAATCAATAATAGAAATATGTACAACATCACCATGCGTGCTTTACCACTCAACCTCGCAAGATAATCAATAATAAAAACGTGCACAGCATCACCATTCACGCTTTACCACTCAACCTCACCATATGAATAATGAAAATGTGTATGTCATTGCTGTTCTTGTAGCGACCCATTTGGGAGGGTGCTACTTAGGAAATAAATCTAATTTACTAATTATAAAATAGTATAAAAAGATATTAGTTTAAAAATATTCAGAATAATTTAGTAGCGGAAATAGGCTCATGCAAAGTGCAATATTTTTTTTCTTTTTGAAAAAAAAACCATAATATTATTTAAATGAAATAAAATATCAAAAAATATTAATATAGGTTGATATAACCCTTCTTGAATAATCAAGAGATTAAAGCAACTTCCTAACAAATTTATACTTTATTCAACATCACTGTAAATTTGTATTGTACATATTTACAAGACAAAGTGTAAATTCAGCATATTGCAAGACTTAAGTTATTGACACACACACTAAAAATAGCAAAATAAGTTTCCAAATTTAAGTTACAAGATTTTTGGTCTTAAAATCCAACAAGCCTCCAAATAACGTACATAATGTGACATATATATATTTATGTATATATCAGATATATTCTGTATATCATGTACACGTCCCAAAACTATGCGAAACCAAGGTGCATATGCAAATGTGATCTCCAAGTTCTCCAAAAAAGACTACTCCATCATGGCCATCTTCAGATTGTATCCCAAACATTACCTACTATAGAAAACAACCATCGCTAAGCATAAAGCTTAGTGGTGTATAAACTTTAGGCTTGGAGTCATTAAATTCTCCAATTCCCCTCTTCAGTAATAGTTAGCTCAATTTAACATAATTTAAATCAAGTGAATAAATATATCAAACATATCAATATCAAACTTTGAAGTGTTTCTAAATACCAATAAACAATGTTCAAGAGTTAAAAAAAAATGTATACTATCAATCTAAGAGAGTATACCAAATATCCATTTTTCGCTCAATATGTACGTCATGTCATCACACTAAGCATAATCATATATCAAGATGGACCGAAGCCCCAAATCAAGTAGGGTCAAAACCCAATATACAAGAGAATCAAGAACCATACTAAGATTGGCTTCCTAGTTCGTACTTAACACGGACAAGTTCCATTATTCAAGATGAACTACAAATCCAAAGTCAAGATGGCAAAAGATCCGAATCAAGAGGCATGCCAAGATGAGTAACAAAGTCACTGCCACAAGAAGGACAAAGTCCCAACAAGAATGCAAAATGATCAAACAATCCGTACGAATGGGCGATTTAGCAAATATCTTACGATACTTGATATAATACGAATATAACAATATAAATTAAAGACAAGAAAAATAAAATACCAGGTTATTTCAAAATACTCCAGCAAGCAAAAAAATAGTACAATTTTATACACAAACCTCGGTATTTTATCACAAAACAGTTCAATCACAACTTGGGGATGTTCGAATCGTCTACGCCGTAAACAACTAAATCTGTCCACTTCCTCAAATACTTTCCCTTTGATTTTTCAAGGGTTTATATGCCTTAAATACATAATCAAATACATACATAAGTTCAGTGATTTAATAAGTCAAACTAAACATGATATTGGTGAAAATTACCCAAAAACGTTTGAACAGAAATTCTGGACAGATTCATTATTTCGAGTTGTGACTCAGTTTTGAAGATCTATACGGGCAAACTAGACTTTATAATCTTCATAAAAGTTGTAGGTCTATGTCTTACCGTTTCATAATATCTTGAATAACCTCCCTATCAATTTTTTACAGAAAGTTATGCTGAATTTACTAACAGCAGTACATAGAGTATTTCAAAAATTGAAAATCTGGGCAGCACCTGCCCTGTACTTTATGATCATTTTTCAGGTACATACCAATAAAACTAGATTTTTATTCCTTCATAAGAGTTGTATATTTATGCAATATCTTTCCAAAAAATCCTGTATTACTTAAATCGGAGCTCTGTACGAAAAGATACGTAGACAATACTAGTAGATATCTAGTATAAAAACGAGTTTAGAAACTTACCAAGAGGAGCAACTTTTTTTTTTTGATTGTTGATTTAGTAGGAATCTATGATTGATTTATATCCAGATGCTAGAGAGAGGGAGAGAGAGAGAGAGAGAGAGAGAGAGAGAGAGAAAGAGAGAGATGGAGATAGAGATAGAGATTGTCTTGAAGAATAGAAAGAATGGGGAGTTTATGGATAGATATGATATAAAATGGTTCCCCAACTAATAAATATTCTTAGATAAATACAAAGGGTTGGAAACACAAAAACTTAATTATATAATATATTTGATAACAACTAGTCAAAATAATATTAAGTGTTACCTATAGCAACACCATGGAACTTCACTGCCAATATTAACACAACCTAAAGTAAGAAATTTTTCATATATTGACCATTTTACATTTAGGAAGTGCAAGGTAAAAAATTTTCTCGTTATAAAAATGCTCAATCAAGAATTCAAATATTATAAAAAATTTGGGGTGTTACAACTCTCTCCCCCTAAAAAAATTTCGTCTCGAAATTTACCTTGTACTAGTCCTGAAATAAATGTGGATGTCGAACTCGCATATCCTCTTCTCGCTCCCAGGTAGCTTCTTCGCCTGAATGATTTCTCCAAAGAACCTTCACTAATGGAATTCTCTTATTTCTAAGCACTTTTATCTCATGTGCTAAGATTTGGATTGGTTCTTCTTCATATGTCAAATCAGGACTAACCTCGATAGACTCAATAGGAAGAACATGAGATGGATCTGAGTGCTATTTTCGAAGCATAGAAACATGAAAGACGTTGTGTATCTTACCTAATTCATGTGGCAAAGCTAGCTTATATGCAACCGGACCAATTCTCTCAAGTATTTCATAAGGTCTAATGAATTGAGGACTAAGTTTACCCTTTTTTCCAAATCTCATAATCTTCTTCCATGGGGAAAGCTTTAAAAATACCTTATCGCCCATCTGATGCTCAATTTCACGCCTTTTAAGATCAGCATAGGACTTTTGTCTGTCTGAAAAAATTTTCAAATGATTCTTGATGATTTTTACCTTATCTTCAGTTTGTTACACAATCTCAGGACCCTCAAATTTTCTTTCACCAACCTCGTTCCAAGAAAGAGGCGTTCTACATTTTCTCCCATATAAAACTTCATAAGGAGGCATGCCTATACTTGATTGGTAGCTATTATTGTAAGCAAATTCTATGAGGGCTAAGTGTTTGTCCCAACTACCCTTAAACTCAATAATACAAGCTCGAAGCATATCCTCCAAGATTTGTATTACCCTTTCAGACTGACCGTCTGTTTGTAGATGGAAAGCGGTACTAAAATTCAACCTGGAACTCAAAGCTTCTTACAAGCTAGACCGAAATCTGGATGTAAACCTCGGATCTCTATCAGGCACAATAGAAACAGGGATTCCATGCAGTTTCACAATCTCATTAATGTACAATTCTGCTAAACGTTCCAGTGAGTAGTCCATTCTAATTGCCAAGAAATGAGCATTCTTAGTTAGTCTATCTACAATGACCCAAATTGCATCATGATTTCTTTGAGTGCGTAGAAGTCCAGAAACAAAGTCCATCATTATCCTTTCTCATTTCCATTCAGGTATTGATAAAGGTTACAGTAGACCAGCTGGGACTTGATGTTCAGCTTTTATTTGTTGACATACCAAGCATTTAGAAATGAACTCTGCAATGTCTTTCTTCATACCACTCCACCAATAGTGCTCCTTAATGGTCTGATACATTTTAGTGCCACTAGGATGCATTGCATAAGGTGAACTATGTGCTTAATCAAGATCTGCTTTCTCAATTCATTATCAATAGGAAAACACAACCTATTTTTATAAAATAAGGTACCGTCTTTCTTTAATAAAAAATCTGATTCTCTTCCATTTTGGACTTCTTCAACCCATTTCACAAGCTTCTATCTAACTTCTGCGCCTCTTGGACTTGATCAAGTAAGACTGGCTTGACTTGCAAATTAGCAATGATAGAAACATTAGAATTAAATGAAAGGAAAACATTTATGGCTCTTAATTCAAGAAGCAAAGGCAAAGGACTTAGAGTTAAACCTGCAAGGGAATTGCGACTCAACGCATCTGCAACCACATTGACTTTTCCAGGATGATAATCAATCGCGTAATCATAATCTTTTATGAGTTCAAGCCATCTACGTTGTCTCAAGTTTAACTCTTTTTTTGTACCCAAGTACTTCAAACTCTTGTGATCAATAAATATGTGACACTTCTCTTCGTACAAGTAATGCCTCCAAATTTTCAAGGCAAAAACAATGGCAGCAAGTTCAAGATCATGAGTGGGATAATTCAACTTATGTGATTTCAACTTTCGAGAGGCATAAGCAATTACTTTCCCTTCTTGCATCAAACACAACCCAAGTCGCGGTGAGATGCATCACTATATACCACATAATCTTTGCCTTCAGCTGGCAAAGAAAGTATTGGAGCTTGTGTCAACAAGGATTTGAGCTTTTCAAAGCTCTCTTGACACTTGTCATCCCCTACAAACTTAGTATCTTTCCCCAAAAGTTTGGTCAAAGGAGAAGCTATAATAGAGAATCCCTTCACAAACCTTCTGTAGTATCCTGCTAAACCCAAGACACTTCTTATCTCAGTTGGAGTTTTAGGGAGTTTACAATCAATAATAGCTTGAATCTTACTAGGATCAACCCTCACACCTTCAGCTGATACAAAGTGCCCTAAAAAAGCCACTTCATTCAGCCAAAATTCACATTTTGAAAGCTTCGCGTAGAGTTGTCTCTCTTTCGGAATTTGCATGACAATTTGGATATGCTTATCATGATCTTCTCTATTCTTGGAATAGATTAAAATGTTATCAATAAACACCACCACAAATTCATCGAGATAAGGCTTGAATACACGATTCATTAGATCCATAAATGCAGCAGGAGCATTTGTCAAACCAAAGGGCATTACCAAAAATTTATAATGGCCATACCTGGTTCTAAAAGCAGTTTTAGGAATATCTTGCTCCCTCACGTGCAACTGGTAGTATCCAGACCTCAAGTCAATTTTTTAGAACGAGCTGGCACCTTTCAGTTGGTCAAACAAGTCATCGATTCTTGGTAGTGGGTATTTGTTCTTGATTGTTACCTTGTTCAGCTGCCAGTAATCAATGCAAAGCCTAAGAGTGCCATCTTTCTTTTTCACAAATAAAACAGGAGCTCCCCAAGGCGGAATACTAGGATGGATAAAACCTTTCTCGAGAAGTTCTTACAATTGAGTCTTCAACTCTCTTAATTCAGCTGGAGCCATTCTATAAGGAGCGATAGAAATAGGAGTAGTTCCAGGGACAAGATCTATAGGAAATTCAATCTCCCTTTCTGGAGGCAACCCAGGAAGATCATCAGGAAATACATCAGGAAAGTAGCATACAGTTGGTATATCCTTAAGACTTGGACTCCCCAATCGTGTATCGACTATATGAGCAAGATAGGCATCACAACCTTGACAAATCATCTTCCTTGCCAAGACCGCAGAAATAATATTAGATGTCAATGATCTTTCTCCTTGAACTACCATATGTGAATATGCAGGAGTTCTAAATGTCACTTGCTTCAACCTACAATCAACCAACGCATGGTGCCTATGGAGCCAATCCATGCCAACAATAACATCATAGTCTTGGAAGGGCATTTCAAGCAAGTCGGCAGGGAAGACCATATTTTGAATCATGAATGGACAATCTCAGTAAATCCTATTAACAACAGCCTGATGACCTAATGGACTCGTGACTAGCACATCAAGGTCAAGTCTAACAGATTTAACCATGTCAGGAAATGCAAGTGATGAGCAAACATAAGAGTGAGAAGATCCAGGATCAAATAGTGTAACAACAGGTATGCCAAATAAGAGAAATTTACCAACAACCACGTCCGGGCCATTCTGGTCATTCTTCTGTCTCATAGCATAAACTCGTGCCTTAGCTCTTGACCCACTAGCCTGATTAGCTCCACTCGAACCCGCTGCTTGTATATTTTGAGGTCTAGCACTGCTATTAGCTTGAGAATAAGTAGTGACAGGCTTTCGAACTGAGCCTTCTGTATGTGTATAAGAAAGAGGATTAGGATTAGGACAATCCTTCACCTTATGATCCATGCTTCCATAATTAAAATAAGCACCAAAAGCTCGTCTACATGCACCATAATGATTCTTCCCGCACTGTGCACAGGTAGGTGTATGAGTTTTTCCTTGGCCATAACTTGGAGTACCGGCAGTAGAAAAATTTAACTTATTCTGCTTATGATGTTATGATTTATGTGTACTCTCGGTCCTGGAATAGTCAAACTTTCCCTTTTTGGATGAACCGCCATAATCTGAATTTCCCTTTCTAAACCTATTTTCTCTTCTACTAGCTTCTTCCTTGTTAATTCTTTCCTAAGTAAGTGCAGCTGAAATTAGCTTGGGAAAATCATCCGATTGTAAGATTGCCACAGACTTTCGAATGTATCCATTCAAACCTTCTTCAAATCTTCTGCACTTGTCTCTTTCATCATCAATAATACCTCCAGCATAGCGAGAAAGCCTGAGAAAGCTTTGTTGATACTCTGCAATAGACATACTCCCTTGTCTTAAATTCAAAAACTCCTTCATCTTAGCATCACGATAGACAGGGGGAACATATTTTGCACGAAATAATTTCACAAAGTCATCCCAACTCAGCACCGGAGGTTTTGCTTTTGCATTTGGAACACTTACCCACCAATCATAGACATCTTTCTGTAAAAGAGAGATAGCATACTTAAATTTGGCAGCATAAGTACACTCCAGTTGTTCAAAGACCCTCACCATGCGCTCGAGCCATTGTTCAGCTACCGTGGGATCTGTAGTGCCTTCAAATTCAACTCCACCCATTTTTCTCATCTTCTCAAAATTTATTTCACTAGGTTCTGACATTGTCCCAGCCAAGTGACGAAAGAACTCAGCCAATTGCTGGAATGGAGGATTCATAAATGGAGTATTATGACTCATTACTCTTGTATTACCGCTCACTTCATTTTCACTAACACGAGAATGATTTAGGTCAGACAAGGGTTCCTCATTTCCTCCCTGAAGGTGAGGCATGGCATTATATTGGGCCTGACTTTCATCAACGGATTCAATAGCTCTATTCGAAGAAGAGGCCATTTTAAAATTCCTATAAAAGGTAAGATCACACTACATTAGGGACATGTATATGATGCATATGCACACAGAATACAATAAATTAAATTAAATTAAAAAAGTATACAAAAATTTATAAACTTCAAGTCATTTTCAAGAAAGGAAATATCACAAATACTAGGTAGTATCACAACAAAACAATTCCTAGAATCACAAACCGTGGCTCTGACACCAAAACTTATAGCGACCCCTTTGGGAGGGTGCTACTTAGGAAACAAATCTAATTTACTAATTATAAAATAATATAAAAAGATATTAGTTTAAAAATATTCAGAATAATTTAGTAGCGGAAATAGGCCCATGCGAAAAGGTTCAAAGTGCAATATTTATTTATTTTTTGAAAAAAAAAACCATAATATTATTTAAATGAAATAAAATATCAAAAAATATTAATATAGGGTGATATAACCCTTCTTGAATAATCAAGAGATTAAAGCAACTTCCTAACAAATTTATATTTTATTCAACATCACTGCAAGTTTGTATTGTACATATTTACAAGACAAAGTGTAAATTCAGCATATTACAAGACTTAAGTTATTGACACACACGCTAAAAATAGCAAAATAAGTTTCCAAATTTAAGTTACAAGATTTTTGATCTTAAAATCCAACAAGCCTCCAAATAATGTACATAATATATACTGCAAGTTTGTATTGTTCATATTTACAAGACAAAGTGTAAATTCTGCATATTACAAGACTTAAGTTATTGACACACACACTAAAAATAGCAAAATAAGTTTCCAAATTTAAGTTACAAGATTTTTGATCTTAAAATCC